>PYAF01000602.1:327557-343157 GCA_007407185.1 Glycine tomentella
AATACTACTAGAAATAGCATTTTTAAAATATTAATTTCTAATTTCTATTTTTTTATATTTTATTTTTTATTTTTAAAATATTTATTCAATTTCCTTATTATTTTTTAAAAATATATCATTTTACATTTTATAACTACTTCAACGACTAATTTTACTAATTATATATAATTTAATAAGTTATCTTAAAAACTCCATCAACTTTATTTTAACTTTCAACTATTATTAATTAACTTTTCAATTTTCAACTAACTTTTAAGTTAATTTTGTGGAATATAATATAGGTTTTAGTACTTTTTTTAGTTAATTAGGTTTTGTATTTTCAATATGTACAAACTATGAAATTAGGTTTAATATTAATTCATTATTTTCTCTTGGGATACAATCATTTTCTTCACAATTGGAGGTGTGTTATTTGTCAAATAATGTTAAAATGGATCATTTTCGTCTCAGATGGAAAGCTTAAAGTTGAGGGATACCATTATTTATAATTTCATTTAAAAAACTTGTAATTTTATCTAAATGTTGTATGTAATTATTCCCAGCCCTTTAATTACGTTAGCTTAAACTTGCTTCCTATTGTGACCCAACAACAATAACTAACAAGGTGATGAAACAATAACGCAACTAACATTAAATTTACAACTTGCAAGTTATAGGTTCTAACTACTTTGGACCGAGAGTGTCATGAGTCTTTACCAGATCCATTAACTTGGGGAAACTTTTGACGGACTAGGAGCTAACACATAGATCTTCATGAACAGAAAAAAGTAAGGAAAATCTAGTAAGAATAACAGCACTTTTTCTTCACTCTCGTGTCATTATTAGTTCACATTGGAAACTGTAATAACAATAGACCTAAGATTTAGAGTGGTGGTGGAATCTCTTATATTTATATGTAAGTGGAGTAACTAGTAACACGGATCAGTGAGGTACTAACTCTTAGATTTGAACGGGATGTTCTTGTGATAAAAAGTAGTTTTTTTATGAGTAAAAATCAAACACAGTATTTAAAATTTATAACACACTCACGTATTTTGTTTAATCAATTAAACTACACTCCTTTGATTGTTGTGATAAGAAGTATGATATACTAGTTAAGTTACTCGTCCACAAAATGCAACTCACGATGTTCAAAAACATAAAATATTAACATTTATAAATGAATATTCGAAGAGAATTAGTCCATACGTTAAATATGACTAATGCTAGTCAAGGCAAGTAGGACATTTAAAAGAGTAATATTTTATTATTTCTAATGTAAATTGGTTTGATAAATGAAAAGAAAAAACGTCGTACAAACGAAATTGGGAAGTTGATTTTTGCTTTAATTAGAAACTGTGTAGGTTCTCAAGTTCTCGTTAGAGATGTTATATGTTAAAATAAAATACTAGACTTTAAAGATCTTTCAATGTTTTTATTTATTTATGCGATTTCTTGAATTTTTTACCACGTACCTCTATTTCATAGATATAATACTAAGTGGATCTAACTTTGTTGGCTAATAATATATATGAATTGTTATAAATATTCTCATAGTGGTATTGAACTCTTTTCTCTAAATAAAAAGAAAAGCTAAATCTGCCATATATATATATATATATAAAGTTAATGTATAGAAATTAAGTAACATTTAATGAATATAAATTATTATTGTATTTAGATTAAAATATTTAGTTAATATCTCATTTGTGATGAATTACTAGTAGTATAGTAATTATTAAATAGGGAATACTGGAATAGGTAGAAAATATAATCAATAATACTTTAAATTTGTATAATATTAATAATTTTGGGGTAAAAAAGCTAAAACTTTAAAAAAATGTGGAAGACGGTAATATAAGAAATTTTTTATGTGTACGCAAATCATGTTATTAAATAAAATATTGAAAGTGATAAGTGTACGGTTGGTGTTTTATGTTTGAGAAGTAAAAAAGAGTGGATATAGCACAGGAACCTAACATGGGAAATTGTTAATTCTACAAATTAGTGGAAAGACTCTCTTTTTTTCATTAAATATATTAAAGAACTCGTATGAATCATACAAATGAGTCAAGATATGAGAAACTATGGACAGACATGGAGAGGGATATAGTCCAAGGAAGAAAAGATTATAAAAGCCAACAGCCTTACAGAAAAGGGATGTGATTCCTTAGTACCATTTCTCCTATTTACGTATTTTAGAAAGGCCAAGAACTGAACAAATTGAGTGTTGCCACCTGTATATGATTTTGTACCCTTTTATGTGGAGGCCCTATTGATTGGTGCCATGTTATAAAAAATAAAATTAAGTTCTGAACTTTAGAAATATGATATGAATTTAATAAATACTGTTATTAGTGGCTAGTTAGAGTTGGTTCATGGTTGGCATGGCTCTCCTTTTGGAAAAGTTAAATAGCTAGCAACCAAATCTCATCCAAATCAACGTGGGATACTGAGTTGGGGATTCGAGATCTCATATGCTGAGCCCCGCAATTTTTTAACCTGAATCAAAGACTGTTAATTAATTATTACATCTTTTATCTTTTTTTTCTCCTACTCTAGTATTGTATAATATTTTTTTTATCATGCAGTATAAAATATTTATCAATTTTAATAATAATTAATTTTTATTAGAAAATCTAACTGACCATTTTTAAAAGAAAAAATTATTTTTTTCAATCACATTTTTCATTTTCAAAATTCAAACTCCAAATATTATTTAAAGAAATTAATTTTAATATCACTCGTACCAATAACTATATTATTTAGTTTATGTTAAAACTTAAAATAATCACAATTAACACGGTTCAAGGAATGATGGGATTATGTCCTAAAAATATCATACACTCTCGTGCTATAATCATTTGAAAAACGCATGTTTGGAACTTTTAATTACGTGCATTTTTTTTATATACGTGTACGTCTTACCCAGCTTCAATTATATAAACATGCTTTTGCAGTGGTTTTATCTTCAACACTTCTTTCAAAACCAAATTATTGGTGTGATTGTAACAGACAGCATTTGGTCATTCTTTAAAATTCAATTGGAAGGTGACTTTTGTCATTTAATTTCTTGTATATATTTCTTCCTTTTAATTATTTTTCAGATATACAGAAACTAATCTTATAAAGTACGGAGATTTATTTATGAGAATAAACTTCTAACCACGTATTTAAAAAATATAATTATTTGTCCATTATATCACATACAATATGAAGATATTAGTAGAAATAAATTATCACATAAATGTTTTTTACTCAAACAAGTAGAGGATATTTATGGTTTTAATAAAGAAATTAAGGAAGAAAAGATATAGCACATTTTTTGTGTGGATTGAGTTAGCCTTACGCCTACCTAATTTTCCATCTATTTTTGGGTACTTATAATTACACAACCAGAACATAATGATATTAAGTTTGATCGAAATTTATACTTGATTAGTAGGTGTGTCTTATTTTGTTGTTTTTTGGCTTGTGAATGTAGCCAGAGTTAACAGTTTATTATACTATATCATTTTCTTTCTTTGTGAACCAACCCTGAGCTTTCATTAGTAGATGTGACCCTTGTTATTCCTTTTTGGTCTTGTGGATGTGACCCCAGTTAATGCCATATTATATCATCATTTTTTTCTTCTTAGTGAACAAATCTGACACTCAGGATTTGAATGAACGAATGGTAGCAAACAAAAATGCCTATTGGTTTAACCTTGTGGCAAAATGGCATGATACATATTCCTTTAAAAGTTTGATGAATTTCATGCAGAATGCATGATTGCACTGGCTTGATGAGAGTTGAATTATTATTGCTTTCAAACTTTTTTTTCCAACCCTTTTCTGGCCTCATTTCTCTGCCTAAATGTAAATTCATTCCACTGGAAAAATCAACTTTTCAAATTTGCAGAATGTACTATAGAAAATGTGCAAGGTTCTCTCTATTCCTGTACTTTTTTCTTCATTTTCATCTCTCTCTCTCTTTAACTTGTGAAAGTAATGTAAGATATGGGGACCCCTTTCCCTGTTTCTCTTAGCTTGAACAGTTTTTGTGGTAAAAGAGTACTTCAATTCCAAACTCTTTGTCCCTTACAAGCAAATGCAAGTCTCAAAAGTTATTAAAGAGCAGACAATAAGGCATAGGTAAGAGTACCTTTTGCACAAAACAGGCATATATAGTTCCTTTAAATGTGACATTTTGTTTGGTAAATGTCAGTTCTCACTTACATAAGCCTTTAGCTTAATTGTACACTGGTGATTAATTGATTACTGAAATAATATATGTATGGTGGGTGGATAAAAAGACTAGCAAATGTAGCCCTTCTCTTTCTCCCTAATTGTGCTGCCTACCGTGACAAACCCACCTGCATAGAAGATCTCAACTAGTGAAAGTTATGTGGGATATTAGACATAAATTACTGTTGTTTTCCTCACTATTGTTCAAACTTGGAAGCCTAAACTTGTCGGTGTGTGGAAAATAGATAGAGATAGCAAGTGAGAGTAGAACCTTAGTGTCAATGTCATTAATGCTTAATTGGCAACAATGGACCATTTATATGACCAATGACATCAATGTTATGACATATATTAGTTTTAGTCACAAGGATTTATCGATTGTGGTACTGTATTTTTTGGCCAGAGAATTTGTCTAGTATCTGCAGCTTTTTATTTTTTCTTTATTAATGAGAAAACACTTTGTTCACCATATTTAAACTACGTGACAATCCTAATCATAAACTGTTTTTTAATGTGTATCACATATCTATTATGAGAAACCAAACAAATTATGCTTGGAGCATAAACCTCTCTGGGTTAAATTTTCTGCACATCAATGATTTTGCATGCTAGTTAGTGCATTTATGCTGTACAATTAGTCCAAAGACTTGCCCAATATTTACTTAATCTTGCAATGTAATGGATTGCACTTGGAACCTGGAAGGTATGTTATGTTCATATGATTCTTCGTTTGATATGGTACCAGAAGACTAGTCCAAATTTAAGATATTTGCCCCATTATTAAGGATCACTGTCAAAATCTCACCCATCATTAGCTCTTAGATTATGAAACAACATAATCATTTTTACCATATGCAACACAAATAGACCTTTTTTTTATCCTTTTAAAAATGTTTCACGAGTTACACAATAAGAGTAATTCACTTGAGCTAAAACTTAAAAGACTTTAAGAGAATTCGATTAATTGGTGTTGTAAAATATTCAATATATTTTTATGTGCATAATACATTGATCAACTAAATTAACGGTCTTAGAATTGTTGGTTCAATGATCAAACTTCTTGTCAAAGATGAGCACAAAATTCAAGTAACATGGTCAAATATAGAATCATTTGAAGAATATGCCCATCTTGGATACAAGGTTATTTCAGTTTCTTTTTTATTGAAAAATATTAATTTATTAATTTTTGTTAGAATTATCGATCTGTGACTTTTTTGTCGTTTCTTCTCCCTTCACCCTTAACCCCGTAAGAGTTTGCTTTATTAGTGATTGTTCCACACCTGCTCTTTTATTATAAATTGTTCCAACACCCCCTTCTTTCCAAACATTAGGCTAATCATATATTTTCAAGGTTATAAATTTCAGCTTAATTAATAATTTTAAATTAGATTATTAATATGTATTAAATATTTAAGGCACTTATAATGATCCTATATTATTAGAATAGAATTGTTTTCCATATACAACATGTATTGTATTTTGGCCATTATCTCACTAGCCCATCTAATGAAAAGTCACTCACATCTTTTTTTTTTCTTTCGATTTTGGTGTATTCAAACGAATCTTTATCAGCAAGGTGAACCAGACAACCAAGTGTCATTTTGACAGCAGGTTTTGTCACTTTTAATCCACCTTGGAGCTAAGCCAAGAAAATATAAGAGTGTGACTAAAATGTTTGCATGGATATATATATTGGCAGCACCTAAAATCCAAAGGGACTTCTAGATTAGGATTGTTGAGTGCTAGGTGTAGACTTTTCAATGTCATGGACTTTCCTTAAATGATCCAGGATAGTGACATTCTGTGCTAGCTTTATAATCACTTCTTCATAGGAATTGGGGGTATCTTTTTTCTAAAAGATCCCCCATAGTTTCAACTTTCACGTTAGTTCTTCCATGATTTGTCTGGACTCAATTCCATGTGCCAACACAAAGCCTTCAATCGGCTACGTGTCCGCAACACCCTTATTTGAAGAGGGGCCTCACATGGCCAACCTCCTCACTTTTATGAGCATATATGAATGTGACATGAGGCACATATTGGTTAAGAAATGACTAGTTTGGCATAATATGTTCCACTTTAGTTACATGGTTTTTATACATAAATTTAATGCACATTTGAATGAAGACTTTGTTCTCTCTCTCTCTCTCTCTCTCTCTCTCTCTCACGTTGAAATTTACTATAGAAATTGGTTCTTTTGTGAATTAGCACAAGATTCTTTTAGTTTAATAAGTAATTTTAAATTTGAATTTTAAATATGTAGTTGTGTTAAGTATTTAGATAAAGAATTTATTATTCATCATAGTTTTATAAGATCCCAACAAGATTATATCTCATAAAGAATACATATAATTTAAAAATGAAAAAAAAAAAAAAACAAAGACACTGAATCTTTTGATTTTTTTTTCCTCCCTTTATAAATTCTACCTTAGTCGGTGCTCTTTTGGCCTTTTTTCGTTAAGATGGTGGGGCAAGGGTAAAAATACATCAATAGAAGGAAAATGAATAACAAAATCCTCATTGTAACAATTGAAAATATTTGAGATCCAATACCCAGTTACATCCTTTAACTTATAATGATTGAAGAGGTTACTGTTGGCCTGGTGAGAATGCACTGTACTTGGCACTAACAATTTGTTTAATTTGGGTTGATTCAATCATATATGGTGGGATCCATAATCCACTAATAGTTTTAAGGATTAACCAACGCCGACGGGCACTTAAAAATAGTATCAATATTTTTTCTTTGGTAAACGTTCTAAGGACTTCATAAAAATGAATTAGGAGTTCAATAAGTGAAAAAATGAAAAATGGATACGCTTTTGGAAGTTGTGTGATCGACCGTTTGGTAATAAACTATCTAAAATATGCATTTCTAAAATTTCACTTTGTGACAAAAAGGGAAAATAATATAATAAATCATCACGATACTATTTTGTAAGAACATATGATTGATGAGCAATGTTGGATCTAGTGACAGGAGTTTAATTTTATTATATAGAATTTTGGGTTTGAGTTGTGTGGCTGAAAAAATATTAAGATTTTAAATTGAACTCTAGTAAATAAAAAAATAAATATTAAGAAAGCTGTAAACTTTTAAATAGGACACTTTAATTAATTGAAGTGTAATGTGACATGAGATGCAGAAAGTATCAAACGAAACAAAATTGAGTATGATTGATGAAATTTGCTATAAACAATGTGTTTATTGAAAATACATTTGACAAAAAAAAAAAAAAGGCGATCCTTTTTTTAGACTATATTAAGCTTTGAAAGTAATAGTATTTGGGCATCCATTAGCAGATATTTTTTACACAGAAGAAATATATTATACTATCACTAAAATATAAAGATACCAAATGAATTCAATTTTAAATTACTTTAATTTAACTAAAGCGTTCTACTATCTTGATAATTTATTTTTATCATAGTTGTTAAAATAGGATAGAATTAGCGTGTTGGACCAAATATTGGTTAGATCACCGATCTGGACAGTTTAGAAAATCAAGATCCAAGACGATCAAGTCAAATTTGCCAAGAACTAGTCAAAACGGATAAAATCAAATAAGAATCAATGTAGAGAATCCGTTTAATTTTTTTAATCATATTGGTACAAAATAACCTCCCCTAAAAATAATAATTAATCTTTTTGGTAGAATTCGTTTAATCTATGTTTTAAAAGGGAATTATTTTTATTAATTTTTTTAAAAAGAAATTATTACATTTATTAAATAGATAAAGATTCACAATTTTCCATTTAAGACATATAATACGATATTTTTTGTATTAATTTAAAATTTTATCTATCTTAACTTTTTTTATAATTCTAGATTAATTTTAGATTAATTTATTGCGTAATATATTTTACAACATTAAAAATTTATACTTGATTATTACTAGTTTAACTCCGATTATATAATTTACTACTTTAACTAGTTTTAGTGGCCTGTCTGCTTTGAAAAGTATTCATTCTTCGCGGATGCATAGAAATCAAGGGGCTCGTGGCAATTTGTCATCTGGATTCTTATGCGTGAATGAAGTTCAACAATTAATGCGTTATCAAAAGTTTCCTTTTAGGGCTATTTCATAGAAATCAAGGGCTGTTCCATACGAGGACCAAACACTTATGGGCCATGAGTGATCCAACTAGAACCAAACAAAGTCTTAAATTACAAAAACATGATCAACTACGTTGACCAAACAAAGGCTATTATCCTACATTTGTTTCGTGGGTTCCGACTATTGAATCGTACCCTCCAATTATATATTTCGGAAAGTCCTGAATGAGATGCAATGGAATGTGCAAGATTTAAATAAGAGGGTGCAAGATTCAAATGCCCTATTATCCCCTTATATGATCAAACAACTTTCATCTATATAGATTCTTAAATTCACTTGTTGGGGGAAATTTTAATTCGATTAAACACTGCCTCAATTTCTTACACAAATGTTCTTAACACTGGATATCAAGTGAAGATTTTGTAGTAAAAAAAAAAAAAAAAACACGATAAACCTATTTTTATGATTGAACTCAGTAGGAAATACATTTCTACAAGTGCAATGTTTTTTCAAAGCCTTCACAAGTTAATTTAAAAAACCATTATAAAACAAATTCCTTCTAGTAATATTGTTTTAAAAGAGATGTTTTCCAATAAATCCTTCTAAAAAACGAATCTTTGATTCATGCTTTGTTAAACACCAGTCCAAGGGATCGAATATTCAGTGTGAAATCTTCAATGCTTTGTAGGAGCTAAGCTCTGGTGGCTATTTGCAGGAGGAGATAAAGAGTATAAAGTTAGAACCCCCATACCTTTTGTGTCTTAAGCTTGTTTATGAGGTTTTCATTTGGTTAGGTGGTGTTTCCAACGTGTTAATGTGTGAAAACTACTTATATATCCAACCCCTTGATTTGTGGTGCTCGTTGCTAAGTGCTAACGGTTTTGTGATCATCTTCTTGTGCTTCGCACCTACATTAAGTTTGATATAACATAGAAAGGAAGGTTCTCAACTATGAAGAGTGTTGTGTTTCTACTTAGATGGTTGGGTTTTTAACAGGGAGCCAACATATACTTTAGTAGCTCATTTGGACCTGGGTAGCCAAAGTTGGTCGAAAACATGATCTATTAGCGCGTTTGCTTCCCAAGAATTGCTATTGGTCCCATTGTAATTACTTTTGGCTCCCTATCAAGGGGTTGATCCCTTTTTACTATTCCAAAATTACCATATTCATAGAATCACGATTTCATTGTTATATTTTTTTGGCACCTCCTTAACACAACAAAATTTAGATTCCATTGTTATTTTTTTCCACATCACAATGAAATCTTGATTACATTGTGATAAAACAAAAGTTAAATAACAGAATCTTGATTCCATTGTAGTGTTTTTTTAAAAAATAAGGAAAAAAATACATTTTTAGTTTTTTATTGATTGAACACTATAACACTACATTTATTAACTTAACACTATTTTTTTTCTAAGGCATATTGAATGAACATTATTTTTTTCTTATATGCGTATCAATTGTTTTAAATATAAACTCAATCTAAACCGTTTATATTGTTGGTGTAATCTCAATCATTGGTATGATTCACGAGAGAACAATATATCATCTAATATAAATAGAAATATGGGTTTGAGGCAACTCAACACCTATGCTTGATATTCACCATATTGTTTAAAACAAGGAGAGTGTATCTGTTGTGTATTGCGATGATGACATGATTTCATCATCTGAAAGGATATTGTTTGAATATCATAATGGTCCTAAAGTCATCACAATAGATGGGGGATATGTTACTTGATGCTTTAAGGAAAACAATTATGAGAGCCATCGGAGGTTGCAAAATTTCATCTCTTCTTTTTTTACCACCAACCTGTTTATGTAGGTGATAGTTGTGTTGAATATGAGTGTATGGATCTCAAACATGACGAAGATGTTGGAAAAATGTTTTCATCTTTTTGGAATTTAATAGTAAAGGTCCAATTGAATTGAATGCAAATTTTGGTCGATCTTCAAATGAAATCCTTGTCTTACTACACCATCCAAGGAAACCAAGATCTACTGATGAGATCATTGCTTTGATGCATGAAAAATCTGTATAGTCATGTTTTTACTTTATAAAAATTGTACGTTTTTTTTAAGAAAATAAAAAAGTTTGCATTATGTGTGTTGATGTTTGTTTTGTGAATCAATTAAAGAGACCATTGTTGTTACTAGGCATTGTGTTTTTAAATGGTTGAGGAACACAAAAAAAAGTGTTTGATAATAATGATGATGATGATGATACAACAACAACAACAACAATAATAATAATAATGATAATGATAATATGTTAAAACAACAAAAAAAAAACGTATATACTACATCAAAAGATAATAATACAATAATCAAGTGTCTCTACCACCTTTCTTGCCACCCTTGCCACCATCTTCACTAAGCCTCTTCTTGGGTCTTTGTGTGTCTAAGTTGTACTCAACTACTAAGCCTTCCTGCAACAATTGCAAAGCTTGATGTATGAGTTGATGATGACTCGTGCCCCCTGGCAACACTCTAAGGTTTAGCAAGCTCTGCATAGCTTCTGATGCCATCCGGAATCGATCCTGCAATAACAATTACAATTAGTAGCTATATTTTCAGTGACAATTTAAGAAAAAATCAATAAAATTCAATTTGCATTTCTTGAGAAGAGTAACCTCTATCTGGTATAGAGTCTGTCAGTGGCTGCCCAGGTTGTGGTTATACTGAGATGGATGGTAACCTTACAGGACCACGTGGTGGTTGTCCCTCCTTCAATGGAATGATAGGGGTGGGAAACCTTGTAAAACCAAGGTAGGAAGTCAGAGGTGCAAGCCCAAGGACCATTAGGTGGCACATCATCGCCCAAAGGAATGATATGTTGTTATCCCTCCGCCCACACCTTTATCACAAAGCTGATACATAGGATAAGGAGGTGGATGGCGTAGAATTCCCAGTACATGGTCAAACTGCCTCAACACCCTCTTCGGATGATAAGGCCACACGTCAGTCCCACATCTGATGAAGCTAGAGAAATGGCTTATTGTGCGAAAGGCCTCATACCCCTATTTGAATCATATGGACCCTAGATGACATCATCCATCTGCAGCTCATCCAGTTTGTAAATGACCGGAAGAACACACTCGAAACCTCTCAATAGCCTCCATCTGCTGGCTACTAGGTCTTTCACATCATAATTTGTCAACTATGAATAGCCAACACTAGGTAGATGCACAAATGCCTATGACTCTAAAAAACATTAAAAGATAATTACAGTAGTAAAGAAAATAATAATAAAAAATAATTACAATGCTAAAATAGTTTACTTACCATGAGTAACGTCATGTAACCTCCACACTGCTTGTTGGTGTATTGGCTCGCATAAGAGAGATGGTCGTAGAGGTATATCAGTGCAACTACTTCCCGTGCGTACTCGTGGCAAGCATCCAGGTTGTTGATGTACATGAGGTAGGCGACATGGACATGAGTCGAGGACTTGTTGGAAAATACAGTACTGTCGATCAAGTGCAAAAAATAAGTTGTGTCAGCCTAAACACACAACCTTGACTCAGTATACCAGTGATACAAGTCTACCAACCACATCAACTTCACGTTGGCACCTGCACTTGCCGCCACTGTAGCTTATTCCTCTGTCAGAATGGCAACATGATGCATCAGTAGCATCTTCACTACGACTTTGTCAAAGGTGGAAGGGACATGATTAATGGACATGCCTGTCACAGGTAGGTGCAACAGACAAGACACTTCATTCAGACTGATGGTCATCTCTTTGACAGACAAGTGGAAGGAAGATGTCTCCTGGTGCCATCTCTCTAGAAAGGCATTCACAAAGTCTTTTTTTGTAGCATGATACTACGTTGTAACAAGGTATGATAACCCTGACCACTCCATGTAAGCCTTCATCTACAAATGGGTAGGGAATGGTAGCACTTGGGCACCGTGGCTGACAAACTTCACCTCTGAACACTCCTGACGGATCCAAACATGACCAACACAATGGTCTTTGTAAGATTGAACCAGGGACAAATTAATTGGACCTCCTCCAAATGGAATTCCAATCATTCTATCAACATCTAGCCCTAGCCCTGATTGTGGTTGTGGTTGTGGTTGTTGTCGTCGCTCGTCAACACGACACACATCTCCAAACTCGTTTGCACGTCATTTGATTTCTTGAGCTTTATCACCACTGTACATTAACTATCTCACTCCCTTCTCAATGTTATCTCTCCTCACCAACTTGAGTCTCTCCCTAAACCCAATGGTGGTTCACTCGGTTGTGCCCACCTCCACCCTAATCCCCATTCCCTTAACTAAGTTATTAACTTCTCATTGTAGAACTGTTCTCCCTACACTGGCCACGTCAGCATCATAATCATTGAGACTTGACATACTCTTTTTTTCTCTGTTTGAATACTCATACTCTTTTATATTTTTGAAAAGTTTAAAAATTAATTATATTTTTTCAGTAAATGTTTAATATTTTTATGAGACTTGATATTTTTTATCGTCAAGGATTAAGTTTATGTTTTGAATCATTGTGTTTTATATTATGGATTATTTAATTTAATGACATCTAAAATTAATTTAAAATTTAAAATTAGATAGCAAATATCCACAAATTTATTGTTTTATAGTAGCATCCATTTTTAGTAGACAAGGATGTGCACGAGACAAATATACCTGACCTCAAACAGGGAGAAGGTAAGTACAAAATATTATCTCCAATAGATATATGGAATGAAGACGATATTGGGGACGGATATGGAGACAAGGATGAAGAACAATATATATATTCTCTTCTTGCCTTGTTGTATGGGTAGTTAGGAGGCTCCTAATTAAATGGTAACAACTTCAGTCTCTTATAAGAAAATAATCTTGTATGCACTCAAGGTCAACTACAAAGATTTGTCATTGCTGTTGACAATGACAACTTCATACCAATATGATAATTAAAAAAAAAAAAAACAAGATAATATTTTTATGATAGGAAATACAATTTATTATTACGAGCTAATTTAATACTTTGTTGACAAAAAAGATGGAGAAATTCAACCAATTCTGCCACAACATATTTATTATTATGATTCTAATATTTAATATCTCCAAAATAAATGTATTACGATTTCCATATGAAATTTAATAATTTTTTGAAGTAAATAATTTTAAAAATGATAAATAAGAATTAAAATATTAAATGTAATTAATATTTTTAAATGTAAGTATAATTTTTTTCTTATTTAAAATATACATAACATAATTTGTAATAAGAATTAAAATATATTTAAAAACTCATCCAAAATAAACTTATTTAAAACAAATTTGATAAGATATTAATATAAATTAATAGAGATTCTTTATATAATAAAAATCTCAGGAAATATTTGTTTATAACTGATATTAATTTGTTTAAAACTTACCCAAAATAAAGTTATTATTCTCTATATATGTTTGTTTAAAACTGATAAAAAATTTGATTAATATTAATGGTGTCATTTAATTTAATGAAAATGTTTGATACAGAACAAAAACTCAAAATAAATGTTCATGGTCAAATAAAATGTTCAACTAAGTAGAGTTGAGCATGAGATATTTTAAACCTTACTCTTACTTGATCTAAAATTTTGATTAGATCATTTTTTAAAAATCTAAACCTACCTTATCAAGACCTGAAATATGTGAGATATCATCAGATCAATTAATTTTTTTTTTTCAATATGCATATTATCTTGTATGAATTTTAATAAGATAAGATTCTAAATCTCTAATATCTTCTCAAATCCATATTATAATCAAAGATATATTGATGTAAATGTGATCAAAACAAACGATGTTGTTGAAAATATTGATTATGAAATCCCTTGCATCATATCAAATAGCAATACTCATTATCACCTTTCGTGTAAATAATGCAATAACAACACGAAAATCAAATGAAGTTAGTTGATAAGTACAAAACAACTATACTACTATTAATTTACCATTAAAACTATAAAGAAGCTACAAAACCAACAAAATAAAGAATCAAATATATTTTTCATTGATTCCTTATACAACATAAACTTTACATTGAATAATAAACCTAATGGATACCTTACATGTGTCATCATCTGGAATTTTAGAAAATTAAAATAAAATTAGAAAAATAATATTTAAGTCATCTAATTTTAAGCCACTTATGTAGATTTTTCTATGTTCATCCTATCATTATATTATTTGTCACTAGAAGAAAAGAGAAATCAACTTTCACATTTTGTGCATTCTTGAGTTAGTTCTATCATTTAACATTTTTAGTAACATATGATTGGTAAATAATCTTATTTATTGAATACTTAATTATATATTTTATTCCAGATTCATGCAATAAAAAAAATATGTTCGAAGATATCAATTCCTTAAATTAATTCTTCAGAAATTAGTGTTGATTTTTGACTAATAATACTTGATTCACCTAAAAAAATCTTCTTTTTTATATTATCCTTATGATAATTTGTCCATCCCAATTCAATAAATAGGCAAAGAACTTAACTGGAAAGAATATTCTGCCAATAGAAAGGTCCAAGAAGTTGTTAAACAGGTTGCGAAAAACGCGTTAAGTTGGTAGCAAGAAATGGAACTCACTACTAATGAATGAGAATCAAATAATTCAGAAAGAGATGGAGTGCTTAAAATACTATTTTTGTCGTCAAGCTTTTATTAAACAAATCATCACACATTATATTTTAACAATTAAGTTTTTCCATTCTTTACCAAAAAAAAAGAAACAATATGAAATTGAAACATCATTTTAGCATTAACAAGAATGATAATTCTCTCTCACAATTCCTAAGTTGTCTGAATCGATTGTTATGGACCCACAAAGACAAAGACACTTGAACTTTACCGTGTCCTAAGCCATTGATCTGTGTCTTATCTATCTAGTTGTGTGTACAGTGTTGTTGTTTTCTTTTGTGTTGGGTCTCAAACTCAATTATTCAAAGTCAATATCAACGGTTCAAGATCAAGTTAACGTGCACCCCAATTTAAGTCTTTGATTTTTCTTTGATTTGTCTTCCTACAGATCACAACAACGCTCTCACGCACTAGTTTGACCACTTTGCTGTTTGCACTTTTGGTTCCTCCTCTTCCACCTCACCGATCCACACAGTTTGGAGACCAGAAAAAAAAAAAGGATAAAAAGTTACCTTTTATTTATTTATTTATTTTGTGTTGGGGAATGGGAAAAAGTGACCCTTATATTTATATAACGGTAATTTGGAAATGAGTGGTAGTTAGGAGGCTCAGAAAAACTATCCAGCAGCATTTTTTATGTGGGGTTTTTTGTTAAGTCAAGTTTCTTCAAGATCATTGTCAAAGTG
>PYAF01000602.1:343257-360905 GCA_007407185.1 Glycine tomentella
AAAAAAAAAAAGGATAAAAAGTTACCTTTTATTTATTTATTTATTTTGTGTTGGGGAATGGGAAAAAGTGACCCTTATATTTATATAACGGTAATTTGGAAATGAGTGGTAGTTAGGAGGCTCAGAAAAACTATCCAGCAGCATTTTTTATGTGGGGTTTTTTGTTAAGTCAAGTTTCTTCAAGATCATTGTCAAAGTGAGGGATAGGAAGACCCAGAAGCGTTTTGAGAAAGGTATGACTCAATTTCTGAGTTCCCATTTGAGAATTTAATGTGAGTTGAGGAATTTTCTCTGTGTGTGGTTCCTTGGTGGAAATGGGGGAGGTCATGTTTGTTCTTTATTGTGGCATTTCATGTTTTGGAATGGTAAAGTTAGGAGCTTTGTTGAGGATAGTCAATGGGGTGGGGGTTGGTGTTGGAAACTTTATGTTCTGATTGATGTAAGTTGAAAGCGTAGTATAATTTTGGTGATGTCTATGTTGATGTTATGATTGATGGTTTTAGGGGGTTATCTGTCAAGGATTTCCAGGGGTTGGCGGTGTTTTGTGTGTTGAATTTGTTAGAAAACTCTGGATCTCGTATGCTTTCTGTTGTTAAGATTGGAATAGATGCTTCATTTGAGGAATTAATTACCTTTCAGTTGAAATAAAAATTGTATTTTGAAATGAACTGCTATTGAATTTAGCTTTTCTAGTGGTGATTTATGCATCTATAAAGAATGTGGACAGGAAATGTCACGGATGTTCTCTATTTGTATGTGTGGGAGAAACATGGAAGCTTTGATTGTGGTGTTTTTTTTGGTGAGTAGATGTTGATGAATTTGGAGAGTGGAGGCAAATGCTAGTAGTGAGTTGTAGAAAAAGATGTTTGAATCTTTTTGCTTCTTACCATACACTCTTGAGGTCTGCAGTGTCAGGAAAAGTGAGAGAAGGTGAGGTGAGGAAATTCATATGAAATGAAAAGGTGAACGAAAGAAACTTGTAAAGAAACAGACTAGGTTAATTGATCCTAAAAATATAAACCCTAATGCCATTGAAAAAAAATCCTACAGTACCTTTTATTTTGTACTTTCTTTTATTTGCATTTCTTCAATTCCATATTCTTTTGTATACAACAGCAATTTTGTCTTTCCACTGTGGAATTGAAGGGAAAAACATTAGCATACCAATGCTTTCTTTTTATGTTTTCAGTGAATACTGCCAATAAAAGAGAGCATACAAATTCTTCGCTATTCCTTCATCAAATCCCTCCTCCTCAACCTTCTATTAATGATCAAATCATTCTAGACTCTAGAGGGGTTGTGTGAACTTGAGAAGTAATCTATGCATAGGAAGTAGGAACTATAGGCCTCCTAATTACTAACTGCTAACTATTGTTGTTTTCCTTTAGCAGCATTCATTAATGTTAGACATTCCCTTAATTAGCTAGTGAATTTTACACTATCTTTTTTATTTATGTTGTTGTGTTAACACACAAAATATAGTTGTTTTGTTTCTTCCACAAAAGATCTCATTTTTACCTTACTTTCAGGACTGCCTGCTAGTTGCTGAACCACAAGATACAGACTAGCAATGGATGAACTAGCTAATAAAATTCAAGATGACTTTTATGGTGTAGATGCAGCTTTTGGAGAACCCTACTCACTCCAGGGGTTCTCAACTAAAGAAAATGATGTGCAAGAAATATCCCTGCAAGCTTTAACAGATATAGATCATCGCTTAGCCTATTTTTCGGAGAAGCTGGTGAACTTGCATGTGCTTTATATTTATCTATTGGCCGAGGAAAGTGATCTTGAAGCAATGGATTCAACGAATAACTGCATCTTGGAAAACTTATTTGAGAAGGCAATAACATTTGATCTATTGTCTGGCATTTTAGATTCTGAGGTAAGAGAGCTGGACAGTTTCATGGACACTCTCCAAGAAGAAATTGTTGATGCTCATCATAAAATATTTTCATGCAAACATTTGACTGAGGTTTTCTTTATGATGGACAAAAAATTGCATGACTCTGAAGAGTCTGTGAAGCAGTTTCAACAGCAGTTATTGGAGTTGAAAATGCAGTCATACCAGTTACAGAAAACAATTGAGGCTTTTCGACATGAGAATTGTAAGTTGAAATTTTTACTCAAAATATTTTTGTTCAACATATTTATTCTGAGGATGCAGTCCTTTTCCAAGTTTTGGATGACTGTTTACTTTTCTTAGTCATCCATGTCAACAGGCAAAACGGCGAAGGCATTGAATTTATCAGGAAATGGTCAACTGACAGATGTGAAAGCAAAATCCAATGATCAGATGGTTGAACAACGAAGATATATTCTGCGAATGCTTGAGAAATCTCTAGCAAGGGAACTTGAGCTTGAAAGGAAGTTAGCAGAGTCAAGAAACAATGAAGACCTAAAGTTGAAACTCCACTACACAGAACAAGTGGCATTTTATATGGAAGAAGCTGCAGAAGTAGTTTGGGGAAGATTTCTAGAGGCAGACAATACTGCAGAGGTGTTAATGGGGATTTCTAAAGGTATAATGGGACGTCTTCAAGTAACTGAGTTCAACCTCAATGGTTCTATGCAACGAGAAAATGAGCTGAGATCAAAAGTTCAAATTTTGATAGAGCAACTCAAGGCTAAAGATACTGCTTTAAAGAAGCTTGAGAAATGTAATGTTGAGAGTGTTAAGGAAAAATCTGAGGTGTTGGCTTTAAGGGAAAAGGTGAAATTTCTTGAGGAAGAGCGAAAAGAATTTGAGCTTCAGATAAATAATGTGACTGCAGAGAATGAAGCATGTCATGAACACCTAATTGAAATGGAAAATTTTGTTGACTCTTTGAAAGAAAGCATTGACATAGCAGAAAATCGGGCTGAGAGCGCAGAAGCAAAGGTTACACAGTTAACTGAGACCAACTTGGAACTTACTGAAGAGATGAGTTTTCTTAAAGGGAGTGCCAGTACTGCAGAGAAAAAGGTTGGTTCACTTGAGAAGCAACTAAGGGAATTAGATATCCAACTACAAAATGCAAAGGCATCTTCTGAAGCAAGTCAAGAACAGCAGAACATGTTATACACAGCTATATGGGATATGGAAATATTGATTGAAGAGCTAAAATCAAAGGTTGCAAAAGCTGAAACTAATAAAGAAAGTGCTGCAGCGCAGTGCTTTGTGCTGTCTGAAACTAACTTGGAACTTAATAAAGAATTGGATCTCCTTAGGTCCGGAACAGTAAGCTTGAAAACATCTTTGGATCAAGCTAGCAATACAAAATCATCAAGGGCAAAAGAAATTGATACTAAAACTAAGCTTATCATGGATATGGTAATGCAACTAGCCTCTGAAAGGGAGCGCATCAATAACCAGGTAATGACTTGATAAATTTCTAATTTTGAACTCTAGCTTTGATGTTTCTTTTAACAAAAAAAATAGTATTTTGGGCCTTTAAGGATATGTGTGTACTCAATTGGGTTCCCTAGAGATTGATTTTATAAAATGAAACATTTAATTTATCCAAGTTTGGACCTTCTGTGCTTATTTCGTACAATATTGGGTTATCTCAACTGGTTATGCTAGGACTGAATTGAAATGAGCTAAAATATTTAATGTCTAAATTGTTGAAAATTATACCCTGAAGAACACATTGAGAAAAGTGTAGATGACAGATACCCATTACTTAGTTAGACACTATAATAATTGGAGTTAGTTAGTTAGTTGAGGGCTGGAATAATTAGAAAAATAAGGAATGTTTCCTATAAATAGGAAGAGGGGTTGAGAGGAGTAGTTAGTCAATTGGAGAGTTAGTATTGCATCTAGGGAGAGTCCTGGATCTCTCAAATATCCAGGAAAATTGTGCATTCTTTCTGTTCATCAAGGCTGCGTACAATATCCCTCCCCCTTACCTGCGCATAGCATGGAGCCTCTGGGCAATGGGGTATACCTGAATCAGAATTTCCAATCAGGTCTGTAATGGTTTATGGGTAGTTATACTGAAAGGAACAAGTGGAGATAGTTAACTTTATGGTAGCCATCAGTTTTAATCTCTATATTTTGCATAATTAATATAGGGAATAAATTAGTAATTTTTCCTCGAAAGAAAGAAGGATACCCAAAAAGTAGCATGATCATTTTCAAGTTATGATTGTGTATTTATTACAATTTTTAATTTTTCTTCAAAATAGTATGGATTTATTATTCAACTTCTGCTGAGAAATGATACACTAACAGGGATATTAACACTCTTATCACTATGTTCATCCTGCAGTTACATGCTTTAAAACAGGAAAATAAACATTTGGTGGAAAAGTTAAAGAATACTAAAATTGATGCCTCTTTAGAAGCATGCAACAATGGACTAAATAACAGAAATGAAGATCAAGCTTCCAACAATGACTCGAGCAATGATAACTCTGCAAAAT
This sequence comes from Glycine tomentella, assembly GCA_007407185.1. Lineage (NCBI taxonomy): Eukaryota > Viridiplantae > Streptophyta > Magnoliopsida > Fabales > Fabaceae > Glycine > Glycine tomentella. The sequence continues at coordinate 347,665 of PYAF01000602.1, forward strand.
CATCAGATGAAGAAGGAATAGATCACTTTAATAAGACATTTCAGGCAGGTACTTTTTTTGTTATCCTAATCTCTTTAGTTGATACTTGATAGATGCTGATAGGTGAAAACTGGTTGTTAAATTTAATTGTTCTTTTAATGACGCTGCATGTAGGACTAATGCTTTTATTTTTACAAAACTAGTGCCTTGACAAGCATTTACATACATGCCTATCGTCTCAATCCATGTTTTTATTTTATTCAGAGAGTAAAAATTGGAAACAAAACAAGTAATAAAACCTCAAATAAATACTCCACTAACGTTCCACTCTTTTGGGTATGCTTTTGCATTTTATAGGTAGGGGGGACTACAGACCATACCCAAGTTTTGGTATATCATGGTTATTTCATAATTTTCGCAATTAACTAAAGCTTCACAAAATATTATTTATACCTGCATAATAAAAGAAAATGTAATACTTAACATATCTTTATTCCAGTTCACTTTTATTTTTTACTTTTTCTATGTGCTAATTACATGATGCAGTCTGGTTGGCCATATATGAAAGACATGATTATTGAGAACTGTATTGGTGATACATAAGTATACTTTGAGCCTTCGCGGTTCTTCTACTTGTCCATTATTCTGTTGCATGCATATTGGAATCTCTTGGTAATTGGTACCCAAAGATGAAACGTATGGTAAATGATAAAAGGAATATTCTTTTATGTATGTGATGACTGATGAGAATATAGAAACAATTGATCCTTGTTTAACCACTCCAAAGTAACTTAAAGCTAAATAGTTCTTGGCTAACACCTGATTTACCATACACGGGTAGAATTGATGAATACATATAAGCTCATTAAGCTGTCTCTAGGTTTCTATGGTTTTCAGTTATGTTTGTTTAAGAACTTGGATGAATATGTAAGTCAATGAACTTCCTGGTCATCATTGTAGATTTTGTCTCCCATTTAGTGTTTTATTTTATTCAACAAATAACTTACTATTATTAAGCCAATATAATGTTTGTATTAATATTGGATTTCATATATTTCTTTATTTCTTGTCATTCATCTTTCTTTGCCTCTATAATATAATTGCCCTCTCTGCCTGGATACACTAGTGGCATGACATGAGTCTACGAACCCTGGTTCTCCTTCTCAAACTATTTTCTGCCTCTCATGCTATAATCAGAATATAAACATAAGAAAACTTACTTTGAATTTTAAATTATCTGTGAAAAGTTAAACAATTCTTATCCTGATCGCATTTGCATTCATTAAATTAATGGTGCTTGCAATGGTAATTCACAGAATTGAGCAAAATGCCCAGCATGAATCAATAACTAGTCGTTTCTCTCAATCGTTTACTTTCTACCATCATTGTAATAGCTACCCTAAATGGATTTTGTATATTGCTGTGGTCACATCACAAAATGCAGAATTTAACCTTGCAATTGCATTGATAGAATAAAAAGCTAATTTAGAGGTCCAAACTTATTTTTGCTTAGATCTTAAAACCTTCCCCCTTTCTTGGTTTCTATTTTTAGGTGGATGAAGAAGGTGCAAGCTCCGAAACTCGAGTAACATCATCTATTTCAGCAGATAAGCCTGCAAATTGGAGAAACTTGACATTTCTTTCAGTAGCAATGTTTGTCCCACTGATTTCTGTGTTAGCCTTCTGGTGGTTTGACAAAGGAAACATTTTCCTTTCCAAAAGCTTTTGATTGACCTAGCATATAGAAAAATTTGCTGTTTGTGCAGTTGTGCTTCCCTGAAGTCCTTAGCTTCTTTATTGTTATTGTATATTCATGTGATCCTTAGGTGGGTGTAAGCTAATATTACAATTGAATTGTAGGTGTTTCTATCATGAGTGCTTAACAAATGTAGAGTTTTGTGTTTGATAAAGGTGCAAATGATGAAGATATATGCTTGAGATGTGCAATAATCATGGAAAAATCCATTGTTGAGAGGTGTAAAAATCATGTAGAGTTAAAAAGACTAAGGGGAGTTGGATATGATATTTGATTTTAGGTGGGTCTTCAATGCCGTTGAGGTAGTTCAGGCAAGGAGAAAGTTTGTTTATGTTTAGGCAAGAGCTGTTGGAAAATATATTATTATAATTTAAAATTTAAAGAAAAATATTTTCTTTTTCCGAGTCAGTTTTCTTTTAATTTAAAATAAAAATTATTTCATATCTTTTATTTCTATCTTTCAGAAATTGTGTTTGACTATAAGTCTTTACTCTTTAATCTTTTTCTCCTTTGAAAGCCTTTTTGAATGTTAAGATTTTTATTATGTTTGTTACTGTTTTTTTGCTGCAAGTTGTGATATATTTGGGGCTACATATTTGGTGGTTATTTATTTTACTTATAAATAGCTCCCTCTTGAGGATAAAAAATAAAAACTAGAGACACACATACAGAAAATAAACACCTGATATTTTAGCTATGTCTTATAAAATTTTATTATAAAAAATTGTTTTTGGAGTATTGGTGTTCTTTGGTTCGGAGATTCTTTACTCCACATAATCTTGATCTTAACCCAGGTTTTTTTAAACCGTTCCTATATTATATATATTCTTTATAATAATTGATTGTAGAAGCATTTTATGTGTTTTAATTATACGTGAAATTATAAGACTGCTATATTTGTTGTTTCTGGCTTCTTTATTCTTTATGGCACAAGAGGTATCTTGAGCACTTTATCTTGGGATACGCGTTAATAGCTCAAGAAATACGTACAATGCAGCAAGTTCCCTCAGCAAAGCATGGTTTCCATTTCGTAATGGTTATAGTCTATGCCCTTAGACCTTAGTGCCATTATGCATAATAATTATATGCGAGTGAATAGTAACAATTAACTAAAGAACAAGGATTCCCTTGTAAAAAAAACTAAAGAACAAGGAATTTTTTTATAAAAATAATATGATAAAAACAATTGCGTTATATTATATATGCTTGAAAATGGTTATAATTGTTGTCTTTTAAATGTATTCACTTGGTTGGAAAGTAGAAGTTTAAGTTAGGGTCTGGAAGAAAACATGGTCTTTATTATGCATGGGAAATTAGAGAATGTGTGAGAAGATGGCATTGGAGTTACCCTAAATTGCATCAGTGTAAATCACAAGTGATTGCTAAGATAGTCTTCTTGACCGTCATGTTCTTTAAATTGGCTTGAATTTTACAAATTTAAAATTTGGCCAATTTTTTAAATAACGGTTGTTATTTTATTAAAACACAAATAGCCGGGTTAAGTAAGCTTTGTAACACTTTTAGATTAACATCATGTACCGATTATTCTTGTGGTTAAGAATAAAACAAGTGGGGTAGTTTAAAATTTTAAAATTAAAAAATTGTAAAAACATAAGAATATAAAAATAAAAACATAAAAATCAAAATAATTTAAAAATACTCCAAATTTTCAAAACAATTTTAAGAATTATTTCATTTTATAAAATATATGTCTTTATTTTAAATTAAAAAATAATTCTTAATCATTAAACTAAAAATATTTTTAAAAAAACGAAGAATAATGTTTAACCAAGTTTTAAAACTTCCTTTTTTATAAATAAAAAAATCAAACTCTTTTTGATTATCTGATCCAGCAATAACCAAATTTGTTCATTGTTGACGGTTTTAAAAATTAAAAGTATTGGAGGATTTTAAAAATCCAAGAAGTTTGAAAATTTAAAAATTAAACATGACAAAATCAACTTATAATCTGATCTTATTTAAACACACATACATGCAGCATCCTTTTCGTTTACGCTATTGTTTTGGAGGAATAGGTAACGTTATTCCCTTTATTCACAAACTTTTTTGTTTCACATGCCATCTTTCCTTTCCTTTATAATTTCACATAATTCTTCGTTATTTTTTTTTTTTTGCCAGTGATAAAAAGTTATTTTGGCACAATTTTATTTATCTTCCTATTTCTTTTTTAAAATGATAAACTGATTTGGGGATAATTTTAAATGATACTATTATGACCCTTTTGAAAGAGAGATTTATTTTCCAGGGATAGAATGTTTTCGGATAATTTGGAGAAAATGAAATTGGTTTCGAAAAGATTGATTAATCATTCCGTTCTATATCTTCAAACTCGGCAAAGTTTTCTTTAGTAAAAATAATACTGGGCTCAAAATTTTCGTTAAACTCCTTGATTTTGTTTAAAGATTTTTTTCTTAATTAAAATCAGATTGTAGCAACGTCATGGTCCTTTGTTTCTCTCTCTCTCTCTCTCTCTCTCTCTCTCTCTCTCTCTCTCTCTCTCTCTCTTCACGTTTAACTTTTGTCTCACATGCTACACATTACACAACACAAGTAACCTCATAAAAAAGCAAACAAATAAAAATGACATCAAGTTGGGCCAAGATGGAATCAAACCTCCAATCTTCAATACATGAAGCACTTAAGTCTTAAATTACCATTGAGGTAACTTTAAACATTGTTAGACGTAATACAACCATAAATATATATATATATATATATATATTAAAGTAGAAGTAGAAGTATATTAAATAAATATATACTCTACGTATCATTGTGCAACAACATTTACTCTTATTGTCACTTAAAAAGAGAGCTTAGGATAAAATTATATGATTATAATTGTATCAATGCTTAAAATTCTAAAAGTAGAAGTATTAAGTATATTTTAAAAAATTTACATGTGTTATAAATTATTTAATATTTTTAAATATAGATGGAGTCGTGTGAGTTAATTGATTAACTAGAGTGACTTAATAATCGATCTGATTTTAATAAACATGTATGTAATGTGTAACATTGAAGAAGAGAAAAAAATGATATTTTTTATGTTTTATTAAATTAAATATCTCAAATTATTTTAATACCCTGAAATTAATTAATTAAAATATAGAGATAATAAATTTTTGTCCTCCATATTTTAGTGTACTAATGTATTCTAATTGAAAAAGGAAGTATGTTTTAGCAAATCATATATATATATATATATATATATATATTACTTAAAGGAATATACACAAACACAATGCTCCCCCCAAAACTTCCAAGGTTTTTGGGATTTAAGATTGAGGAGTTAATGCACCATGTTATCAGTCCCTTGTTAGGTGGGTAATCAATTATATTTGTGAATTGAAAAATGCACAGCGAAGGCTATCATTTGCTTCATTTCAGACATTCAAAGAAAACGCAGTGAGCAATTGAACTTCTTCCTGTCCCATTTACTTCATCTCTTACATTTGTGATTAGTTTGTATTCGTCCTCTTTAATGTTAAGGGAAGGACCCTGTTTTATTACTCATATCTGACATTTAGAAACTCACTAATATAACTTTTCTAAAAGATGAGATGACATCTATAAATTAACTAATGAAAAATTTATTTTAGTTTATGAAAAAACTCATTTTATTTTTTCCTTCTTATTTTCTTCTTCTAGAAATACTTCTAAAGAAGCTTACACCCAAACAAACCTAATTGGTATATACTTCTTGACCGAGGCCAAGTCGATGCTGTAACAGCAAAAGGGGCTTGAAGATGGTGCATTTTCTACAATTGGTTATGAAGGTATAGTATTGTAGTGATTTTTTTTTAACATTTTTCTGGTTTGCTTTTCTTCTTTCTTATTTCACTTTTTTATGTTTACTCTTTCATCTTTGGTTGTAGGTGGTGAGAATCAAGGGTCATTGTGACTCTGGGATTGGTGAGAAATTATTATATTTCTCAATTGCTCATCTCTCCGATGAATCGTTTCATTTTTGTTCTTCCATCTCTGATGAGCAAGAGTTTTTCATAAGAAATGATTTTTTTAAGCACATAAGAAACAACCTAATTCTGTAATAAGCAACTGGTATATTAGGAAAACAAACTTTGCAAACACAAAGTTATCATTAGACAATTCAAGTAAAATACCAAGGTGAGGGTTTGAGTGAAATATTACTATATATGTAACATGTAGCATTTATTTGATTTTAAATTTAATGTTTACTTATTGTTATTCATGAAATCCAACTGTGCACAAGCTGTGCCAAATTAGAAAGAAAAGAAGCTACAAAATTGTGTAGCATCCTGTCTCAAAATTACAAAACTTACATTTTCGTCTTTTTTTAAAAAAACACAAATGCAAGCCAAAGAAATTGTGCGTTGAATAAGACAACACAATATGTAGCAATTGTGGTGTGATTATTACACCATGCCCACATAGGTGGTAACATTTAAATTTACAAAATCATGTAAATGATCAAGATTCCTCCTTTTATCTTTTTTTACAGGGCCTCTACTTTTATCTTATAAACTTATTATTATTGTTCTTATATCTCCTAAAATGGTAAAGGAAAAGATTATTTCTAACTGATTAATTAAATTGTCAATTTTCAGTTTGCTAACAAATTTGAATTGAAAGTCTTTTACATCGAAGAAGAAGGTTTACTTGATGTAGGATATTGCTTGAGAGTTCTCAATAGAACGAGATTCTAAAGCTTTTGAACTAAGGCTGTTGAAATTCTCTATTTTTGCACGTTCTCTCTCTCTCTCTCTCTCTCTCTCTCTCTCAAATTAGTTTTTATCTTATAAATTAGGTTCTTCCACATTTTTTTTTTCATTGGGAAACTATTTTGAGATTGTATGTAAACTTTTAACTTTAATTAGTTTCCTTCATATACCAGTACCTGAGAACCAATATTTGTTTTCTCCCTTTTCTGATAAATATCACAAATTAATAATATGAAGTAATTATACTACTTAATTTTTTTTTGAAATTATACATTAATTAACTTGGTGGCCTAGTGAATATCATTCTAGGAAATTTAAGTGTCTTTTTAATTTGAATATATGATCACTACAATATTGTGATATTTCTATGCTAATAAAAAAATGAGGTAAATATTTTTACTTAGCTGTTGCCTTATCAATGAAAGCTAAAATAATTTTTATAAAAATATATTTATCTCTTATTATTCTATCTAACTTTTAAACTTAATTTTTTTAAATAATAAAAAATATTACTTTCTTTGTTCCGTGCATCACAAGAGATACATGCACTAGTATATGTGGTGTGTGTATAGACACACACGTTGTATAGCATCGTTTAAACAAATACACATTATTATCCTCGTGAATGCGAGATAGATTATATATTTAGTTTCACATGACCCTTCTTGGAAAATCTCGAGTCAACTTAAGGGGTCATCGAGAATATTTCAAAAAATTGTAGTTGTGCACCATGTTACGAGTTGAATAGAGTAAAAAGATTAGGGCTACGACGAAGATCACATTACCTGTAGGAGATGAATTTCACGACAGTGGTGTCAGAGGGTTCATCAAATTCACAGTAGCAGCGCAGTAAATTGGGGTTACGATGTTTGAATAGAGTAAAAAGATTAGGCTCTGTTTGTTTATTACTTATCAATTTAAAACTAAAAAAATTACTATTATATTATTAAATAAAATAAAATGATAAAAGAACTACATTGAAAATAACAAACTTCAGAACAAATACATGACATGGTATGAGAAAATGACATGACTCAATAATATAGGTCCAAGTCATCTAGGGTACCAAAACTCTTTAAAATACGCGGACACAAGAAAAATTGCCTTTTTTATGATGAAAGAAAAAAACTAAAACATTGAGATAAACTGTGGAGATAACAACAAGCTATGAAGAACAATAAGAAATAATTGACACTTGAACACTAAGAGTTGCTTTGTGGGAGTTGTTTGGCAATTGCTTATTCGACTTTATGATGACTTGAAGTATGTTTGAATAATTTTTTTTATAAACATTTACATAAGAAAATAAGAATTTCTTTTCATAAATTAAAATTATTTTATGTATAAATTAAAATAAACTTTTGAAAAAACTTATATGAAATAGTTTTTTAGTTAATTTTAATTTATGGAGAATTTTTTTTTCTTTTAAAAGTAGTTATGAAGTTTATCTGCATATATCCTTGATAAGAGAAAATATCTTTAAAATGTGTTCACTTATGGACAGAAAAGAGAGAAAATTGATAGTAAGGTTAAAATTGTTTTAACTTGAGCAAAATCTATTTTTTTTAAACTTATTTTTTGTGTAGATCATATGTATTTTTTTGTTGGAGATAATCTTGATAGGATAAGAAAATAGACTCACCTGAATTCAAACTAAAATTAAAAAATGATAAGGGAGGATGGGGCGCTGATTCTATGGGATTTGATAAGGGGTTTGAGGTATGATATTTGTGGGCAACGAAAATTATTTGTGAGGTGAGGTGAGTAGGGGAATATGGTTTCAACAAGACAAACTTTAAAGAAGGAAGGACAACTTTGGAATATTTTAAATTAAGGAGATCCAGGTAGTATAACAGGAGGCGCAAGAAGTAAAAGCCTAAATTTGATCCTTTTAGCCCAGAACAAAAAAGAACCCTAAACCTTAAATGGCCATGTACTTTCGTAGTCCTATATAAAGATGAAGACACTGCTTTGCAAAGGATACCAATGAATAATTGTGTTGCAGCCTCACTCTGTCGTTTTATTTCATTTTATTAGGTCTTTCATCTAATTATTGTTATCTGATGCATCATGTAGCCCGTTGCATCTTCTAGTTTCAGTTGCAAGAAAATCATGAGTTAAGGTTGTCCAGGTGCAAAATCTAGTCACGGCAATTAAAATTCGTGTTTTTGGGTGTGTGATTTTTCGCCCAATTTGCAATTTTTTTGCCACAAAATTGTTTTGCTAGGTAGAACTGCGTGGTTAAAATGATTGATACCATTGAATAAGTAAAGCAAAATGATGAATCCATAACTTGTCTGAAACTGATGCGGATATATTGTGTTTCTTTTGGTCTTCTAAGTTCTCTGATTGCTTTGCTTTGTGTTGTTGTAACTAATTAGGGTTGGTTCAACGGGTCAGTTACTTGTTCTTTTCTTCTTCTTTTTTGGTGTTGGTGTATTATGGGGTTTCAAGTGTTAGTGTTTGTATTAGATGGTTAGTATCGAGTTTGCTGCAATATGATGGTTCAGTATAATAAGAAAAATGTTTTTGATGCTGCATATTCTGGTTTGGTTTCAGCTAATGTTTTTATTAGAAATAAACAAGGCAGAAAAAAGTCATGAGGTTTTAATATCTGAATATGGCGTGGATTCCTTATTTCAAATGGTCTTCAAAGTTCTCTGATTGCTTGGCTGGTGATTATCAATTGTGTTTTTTTCCCTGAGGTTTTATGTTTTCATGATATTATGATATGAAGGGAAGTGGAATAAAATTCTAATGGGAGTAATCAGTGATGAATCACCAATCACTCTATTCCCCTTCTCTACATTTGAATTTGTCTTCCCCTTTGATTGCTTACATTAGAATCCTTCTCCCAAACAGGTTTGTATAGTTTGCATTATCCTAGGTTTATTTTGATTACTTCAATGAACATGATGCTCTTGGGAAATTTAGTTGATTGTGTTAGATGTTCATCTATTTAAAGTTACATTTGCACCCTGTCTTGAAATATTTTGTGTTATGTTAGTGACAATTTTCACACCCACAACAAAGAACAGGTTGCTTTAAAACTTGATCATCTTTTTAAAAAGAAATTGAAGTAAAAGTTTGTGATTTAATGTGGGCATAATGTAATGTCATCTTCTGGCGGTTGAGATTCTTAGATGTAGGTCCTGCTGCTGAAGAAATAATAAGTTAACTGAACACAAGCACCAAAATTCTTAATCTGAATTGCATTGATCTGTCAGATTATACGAGCATGGTGCAAAAAAAATTTCTTCTTCCCTGGTTTTTTCTTGCTTTATTTGTCTTTATAAATTGACAGGTGAAGTAGAACTCGGGAAGGACATGTAGGAAGCTGCCTGCTTGTTAATTTTATTGCATTCATTGAAATAGTTTTCTCAAGTAATATTTGTTCAACAATTGCTTTTTCATGACATCTTCAACTAATCAACTTTGAGAATATAAGATGCCATCTTCCAATGACTTTGTCCTGATTGGATCTTCGAAGTTATGAAGCCATGTGATTTTCCCTATTGAAAACTTGATACTGTTTTAATAGAAAAGGCTATTCAATCCTTGTAAACTTTTATACTCCAAATCCTGAACACCCCTTTTAATCCCTTAATGATATTTATCTCAAGCTCTTGGTTAATGTCCGTTTCAAATGACTTGTCTTGTGCCCTTTTTTTGTGTGGTCAATGATGATAAATATAATCCCAGCTCTATGAGACCTTCTTTGCAAGGTCTGGGAATAGATTTGTTCACATTTGTCTGAGCCACCTTCTCTCAAACGTCATGTACACTTTATTTTAATGTTCAATTGCTGGAAATGTGATATTCTTAAAGCCAGTTGAGACCGTTTGCTTGAACCTTTTTTGTGAAATTGCAATTTCCTCGTTGTTGTGTGCGTTGTTTTTATCAAGTTAGTGCAAAATTTGGATCAAACGGCAAAATTTGGAAATTGGTGCTCCTTTTCATCGTTGTGTTGATAAACAAAATTAGGCCTTGTTTTGGACGTTGTTGTGTGCCTTGTTTGAAATTGTTGTGTCTTAGGCCTTTTGTTTAGCTGTTATATAGTGTTGATAGGCAATTGTTAAACTTATCTCATGATCATTAAATATTCTTTATTTCTTTACTTATTTGTTATTAGAATGGCAGAAGGGTAGTTAAACAAGACTTAATGGTGTGAGATATAGATTGACGGACGGTATGTCTTAGGACGGAGTGGAGAAAATCTAAGTTTAATGGAGAGTTAAATCCATGAGTAGTTCTATGTTCTTATTATTTCCTTGTTTTAGTTCTTTTTTTCTTCTTTTTTTCCTTCTTCTTTTCACTCTTTTTTCTCTCTTTTATCTTATTTTCATTTTTTTTCTTCTCCCTCTCTTTCTCTTTTTGTCTTATTTTCAATTAAGTTGGATTAAAGGTGTTGTTAATGTTGATGTTGATGTTGTTGATTTGTTATTAAATATCTTTATCCCTTACATCTCTCTTGCATTTTTTTTTTTGTTGGTCAATGATGATAAATGTGATCCCAGCTCATTACGAGAACTTCACCATTGCAAGGTCTGGGAATAGATTTTTCCACATTTGTCTGCGCCACCTTCTCTCAAACGTCATGTACATTTTATTTTAATGTTATTGCTGGAAATGTTGTAATTTTATAAATTGACTATTGAAGTAGAAATCGGGTAGGACATGTAGGAAGCTGCATGGTTGTTAATTTTATTACTTTCATTAAGATAGTTTGCTGACTTTGCTCAAGTTTGTTCAACAATTGATTTTTCATGGCATCTTTAACTTTGAGAATTTAAGATGCCATCTTCCAATGACTTTGTTCTGATTTGATCTTCCAAAGTTATGAAACCTTGTGGTTTTCTCTATTGAAAACTTGACATTGTTTCAAGAGAAATTAAGTAAACTTTTTTATTTTATTATTAAATTTATTCAAATATCACCCTTGCATGTTTTTCCCTTACCCCTTTTATGCATTTTTTATGGTGATCAATGATGATAAATATAATCCTCGCTCTATGAGACCTTCACCATTGCACGGTTTGGGAATAGATTTGTTCACATTTGTCTAAGCCACCTTCTCTCAAATGTCATGTACGTTTTTGTTTTATTTTAGGCTTAAATATGTTTTTATTTTAAGTTTTCAGTTTTGGCTTCTCAGAAAAAAATTATTCATTTTTAGTGCATGTAACTTTGTATTTTTATTTTATTTTAGTCCTTATAAAATATTTTATTTATTTTTAATCTTGTGATTTTTTAATTTTGATTCATATAAATGTAAATTTATGAGAATTATAAATAAATAAAAATTATAATCGAACTAAAATTAAGAAAGCAAAAACTTACTGGAATTAAAAATAAACAAAAACTTAGATTAACTAAAATTGGAAAAGTGAAAACTTATAGGGATTAAAATTAGAAAAATAAACTTATAATTATTAAAAATGAAAAACAAAAGTACTAACTTACGAAATTTAAAAACATAGTTAAGCCTTTACTTTCAATGGCTGGAAATTCGTTCGACGTTGTGATATTGCAATTCGTTCGACGTTGTGTGCCTCGTTTTATTCAAGTTAGAGTAAATCCGCTGTAACATGCAATTTGTGAAATTAATTCTATATGTAGCTTCTTAATTAAAGTTATAAAGAATTTCAAATTAAAAAATCATTTAAATCCCCTTTAACTTTTGTTTTGTTGTTTATAAATAAATGTTATGCTAGTGTGTATGTAGGGCTGGATAGGGTTGAGCATATGTTGGATTTGGGTCCAAAGTTGCTTATTTGTCCATAATCATCCATGTTAAGATTTGGTCCAAATTTGATCGCAAAAAGCTTCGGGTACAAAGGATTCGGACTTCGGATTGTTCGATTCACGGGTTTAGTCAATTGGGTAGAAATGGGTTGAAGACAACAACTTTCATTGCAGAACCACTGTCAACAACAATGACAAATCGAAGGTTTGTATCGAAACCAAAAACACAGTGATGAAAAAAATAGAAGATTACAAAAGGAATAAAAAACCAAAAATGAAGAAAAATATATTGAACGTTCAAATGCACATTGTGTAGCTCCCAAAGTGTAAAAGCACAACATATGCGTGGCAGAAGTATATCTTTCTAACATGGTCAAAAATTAAGGCAATCGTATAGCAAAGTCATGGTTATTGCTTTCTGATTTGGTCATTCTGGATGTTCCATTGGTAATTGGAGCTCCCCATTTAGACAATTTTGTTATTGGTGGATTTGATCATTAATTTTTTTAACAATTTCTTATGTTATTTTGATGAAGTGGCTGGATTTAATAATCAAAGCCAAACATTAGTACATGTCCTTGTTAAAAGATGCTTGTAGGTGGGACTGCCTCAAATCTGGACTCTTCATGAACAATTGGTACTATCATTAAAAGATGTTTTGTGAAGCTGAACAATTAGTTTTCTTTGTCAACAAACTAATCAAGTCACTCATTATTTAACAAGTGAGTCTATATTATATGCTGGATATGTTATAAATTAGTTTTGTGAAGTCGAACAATTAGTTTTGTTGGTCGATACACAGAGTCCTAGACACTACTCCAGCATTGCTGTTTGTTTTGACTTCTGAGTTTATTTGGATTTCTTGATGTTGATTCGAGATGCGAAAGGGAATGGAAGTGAAGGAAGGATTAATTTATCAGGTTAAAAACTTACAATATGAGGTAAATTTGAGTAAACAAAATAGATTTAAATATGTTTTTATTTCTTTAAGTTAGTGTTTTATTTTTTATTTTTGTAAGTTTATTTTTTTTTATTTGAAT
>PYAF01000602.1:370228-407973 GCA_007407185.1 Glycine tomentella
AATTAAATTATTTATATGAGCTACTAATAAATGAAAGTATTTTTGAATAATTAATGTTTTCTAAATTTTCTAAAATAATATATTTTTGGACATATTAAAATGCCTAATGTGAAATATAGTATGAGACAAGTGTTAGATTATTTTAATTTGAGCGACCCATGTAATTATGAAATGACCTTAATGAAAAGAAATTTAATATGATGATTGTTAAACTTGAAATTATATTAAAGTTATTAGAAATTTTTTTAAAATTATTAAAATAAGTCTCTCTCTCTTTTGACTTCATTAAAGTTAATTTACACATTAAAGAAAATAATTTAAAAAATGAGGTTATGGAGAGATAACTTCAGTTCTCTCTCCAACACATTATGATACCTTTAAACTCTCATGGAAGTAAAAAGTGAAGAAACAAAAATCATTTTTAACATTAAAATAAGCTATCAAAAGGGTCTAACTCAGTTGGGTTAAATGTGAGTATTGTAAATCTTATATTTCATATTCAATTCCTATGAATAAATGTTTTTTTTTTCTCCTCTCACTTTATTAAGGTTGATTTTGGCATTAAAGAAAACAAATTTGATAATTATGATTGGTATAATAGAAATTTCAGAGCAACAAAAAAATGAAACCTAACTTGATTTTGTCATTACCTAATGTTGTTATAATAGAAATTTCAGAGCAACAAACAAATTATGTTTATTAATCAATATTATGCTTATTATTATATTTGTTTTAGCTTATGTTTGTTTTCCTAATTTTTAAGTGTTTATTATAATGTTATACTTGCAATAATTAAAAAAGAGAATATAAAAATTAAATCATATTTTGAATTGAGAGTTGACAAATTCGTTCCTGAATGTATAGAACGCTGACAAATTTGTAATTGAATATTAACTATAACAGACAGAAGTTAACGGAAGGATATATTTGTCACACTTTTTTCACTTTCAGAGACAAAAATTTAAATTTTCATCCTTTGAGGACAGATTTGTCGGCGCTTTACACATTTAGGGACAAAAATGACTATTTAACTAAAATTATTTTTAACATTAAAATAAGCTATCAAGGGGTTTAACTCAATTGGGTTAAACAAGATGTGTGAGTATTGTAAACCCTATATATTATATTCAATTCCTATCGATAAAAAAAAAGTTTTTCTCTTCTCACTTCATTAAGGTTGATTTTAGCATTAAAGAAAACAAATTTGATAACTATGATTGGTATGAAGTTGTCCTTCTCTAAAAACAACAACACATCTTTGTTGGAGACCTTGAACGTAGATAAGATAGATATTCTCCTAATGTAATACATCTAAAGAAAAGGATTTAAAAAAATGAGATTATGAAGGTTATAAAAATAACTTTCTCCTCTCCCTCTTTGACACATTCTGATAATATTTTATTTTTTATTTTTTTAATAAAATTTATGATACATGTTTTCCGGTGTTTTAAAACCTACACAAAGAAGCAAGATAATCTATTGAAGATTGTTGAAAAACAATTATATTTAATAATACACCAAACGATATAAGGAAAACATTTTTCAACGTTTAACCACCATAAAATACATCACTACAGAATACGACTCAACAACTTCCACTGTTTTTCTATGCATATTAGCAATGTAATAAAAAAGGTGTAGGCTACACACATTTTTATTTCTCTCCCCACTTATTTTCACATAATCAAACAATCTCACGTTTTTATTTTTCATCAATGTCTTTTGTCTTTTTCCTTTTTCCCGCCATTTATGTTCTAGCAAACAAAACAGTAAAGACTAAAGAGTATGTTATGTTGAAAAGAAAAAAATAATGAAGTAAAGCACAAATACTTGCTCTTTTTGTTGTTAAAAAAAATAAAAATGAAAAAGAAATAAATATCGAGGGAAATCATAGGCTTGTTTCGTTTTTGGTACTACTCAATAATTTCTCTGTGTGAAATGATTAAAATCAAATGAAGGCAAGGATACATTTGATAAAATACTAATAATGAAAATGATCTTAAACTCTTAAATTAAATGGAAATAAAAAGAAATAATATTTTGGCAAAAAAATCATCGGTTTAAAAGAACAGATGTAATAATGATATGTGAAAATATTTTCAATAATATACCTTCATTTGCCGTTTTAAAAAAATCTGAAAATAATATCAATAACAACTCTCTTTGCCATATTTTATTGGCAGCATTCATATGGCTCAACCTAGACAAGAGGGGGCAGAGCAGAACCTAACAGCAGTTCATTAATTTCAGAAGAATTTTTAATTCGATTATAGAGTTGCATTATAATAGACTTATATTAATTCATTTAATATTCAGTCTATTAATTATTAACTAGTGAACAATGATGTATCATTTGAGTCACAACATGTCCCAACAATGGCTACAAGTAATAGTGATTTGTGTTATTTAATTAAGTGATTCAAAATATAAATTCTGATTAATCCTTAAATATAAAATAAATCATGCTAAAAAAAATACTCATTTTATATTAGTTTATAGTTCCCAATAAAGATTAACAACCACTCATTCTGTTGGGGAGTAATAAGCTTTAATCGCTTTCATAACAATTATAATTGACTGCTGTCGGTGAACCACCCCTTTGCAAGTTCAATGAACTGAATGCTGGCTACCTTAGTGTGTGACTCTTTAAACGGTTCCAAAGTGCTTAACAATGACAACACATTGATCAATTTCTAACTCTTTTGAAGACAGCATTTGTGTGCATAGGCTTTTGCAGGGTTTGTACCAAAACCAACCAGACCAATGTGCATGTACATGACACCAGCACCCAAATTAATTGTCGGTTCTGAAAATTATCTAAAGTTGGATAAGTAGAACGGCAGGTGAATTAATCAAAACTAGGTTTCCTTTGCAAATATTGCTACTACAAACTAACTAAACTTTGCAAGTTTAATTAAGTTCTCTTGTCTCTTATTAATCATGCAAACTAGGAAACTTAGTTGTTTTATGTTTTGCAAGCATTTTCTTAAAATGAAATCCAATTTAAAGGCATGTAGAGAGAGAAATTAAATATAATACATGTTTAGATGGATATCTAAAATGCACTTAAAGCTACAATTTAAATAAGTAAGTAACATAGAAGTAACAAGGAGGTGCTTCAAGATAACACACATTTAAATTGTTGTTGGTTTGTTACAAGAAAAATTAAAAATTTGGGATATTGTAATTTATGTATAATTTTTTAAAAAGGTGGTAAAAAATAATATTAATGACGAAAATGTCATTTTTTTCACTAAGAAATTATTGTTTTTCTTCTTGTTATTGGATAAAATTACTAAATTCAACGTCCATGGATAGAATTCAGTGTTTACTTACGTAGAACTTAAAAGAACTGTTGCGTACACTAAAGTGGAACAAAATTTGAACATTATATATTAATATTTTAATGTAGTGGATACATTTTATAATAACATATAGAAATATATTTTAGAGTCTTAATTTAATTAATCCCTGTTCACCAATTAACAATTTTATATCAACACTTGGCAATTAGTAATAAGTAATTAATGTGTTTCAGTATAGGAAATATGGAAATATCGATGAAGGAACAAGGAGGCACATAGCAGAGTGTGATGAAGACACTTCATTCATGGGAATGGGATCAGACGTAGCAGCTACGTGCTTCACGTGCGTTCGTGTGTTTTCTTTTGTTTGCATCAGCATTACGTGGTATGGTATCCTTTGACTACTCCACCACCACGTGACCCAACATATTTTCAGGTTTTCACTTTCGTTCTACCTTCCCCGCTTCCATGTTTTCTCCACTTTCAATGTTTACTTTGTCACTTCCTCTTTTTTATTATTTTTATCATCAAAGTTTATATATATATATATATATATATATATGATATTATATAAAATATTTATTGATTTTGTAAATAATTAATTTTGTGAAGAAATCTAATTATTTATTTTCTTAAGATCTTCATTCTACAATAGATATCATTCATAAAATTTAAATTCAATATTTTATTATTTTCAAAGCTATTTACATGAAAATTTAATTCATGTACACTTTAAAATAAATAATTAATTTTGTCAAAAATTTTGATTAATCATTATTGTTAAGTTCTTCATATTATTCCCAAATACATTTTTGTCAAAGAAAATTATAATATCTTACTATTACCAAAATTATGTGCTTTGAATTAGGTAGTTACAAAGTCTCAAATTACTTGAAGAATAGAAAAAGTATGAGTCATTTATAAACATTTTTCTCTTTCAAGTCTCAATCTACTGAGATACTTTTTACAATTATAAAATATTGACAATCATTAAACATTTAAGCGGATAATATCTTTAATACAAAATTCTTAAGGATGCATGCGGATTTGAGTTTGAAACATTATATACTTTTAATTCATCCACACTAAAAAAATAGTAAATAATGGGAACTATGGCATTATTATGTTTCAAACTATTTAAGGAATAAATTATAAGAAAACTCAAAAATAATTATTCAAATTTTTAAAAATATATATGTTAGCATTTTTAGAAATCAACATAGAATATTCGAAAAACCGTCCATATTAAAACACTCCTAGCTTCTTAAGGCAAGTGATATACGCGGAGGAAGTATTAATTGAAATGAGGTGACAACATGAAAAACGTGGTAAGTGTTTGCCTTTTTGGCATTGAATTGACTATAACGCCAACTTTTTACTACTCTGTTCTTTATCCCTAGCTAGGTTCAATGTTTTACGGCGAGATGACACTAGCTGGCATTATCTAACTTTACCAAACTTTCTTGGTCCAAACTTCGATTTGCGTCGACAATGGTAATTAAAAGGATAAGAGAGACGTATAATCCGAGAAAACAAACATAATGATGTACTAACACGTATACTTTATACTTTATACGATTAATTTCACATGCAAATTTAAGAATTTCGCATATTCGTCGTCTGTTTTTGTTGTATCTAAATGTTATTACAGTATATCACATAATTATGCAAATATTATATTAATTGATACATATATAAAATGCATCTTAGGATATAAATGATTGAACAGTTTAGACTTTTCTTTACTTTTTTAAATCTATTTATACAACTGTGTAAAATGTGTGTAAGGTATCTGTATAACTGATAAGGTATTTTTGACATTCTAAATAAGTTTTTTATTTTATATTTCAATAAATATTGTAATTTTCAATGGTTTTTATTTACAAAATAAAAAATTTATATATACAGTATTTATAAACTAAAAAACTTATAAATAAAAATCAAATCACGCACTTTTAACAAATTGTAAAATTTCACCTACACCCAAGTGGTCCCTATGTCAAATTCTCTTTAAAGAACAAACAAAAAAAGTTTAGAAAGTATTAGTTTGATTATTTTTAATTTTTGAAAATAATTTTTATTTGTAAATTTTCAAGACTTAGAAAACATGTATTAAAATAAAATACTCTAAGATGTTACTGCATTTTCACTTCTTCAGTAAATGCTGAAAATATTGATTTGTTATTTTTCAGTTTTAAATCTATTTTTGAAAATATTTTCCAAAAAATATTTTTAAAATTTTAAACAAACATATTTTCACTCTTATTTTCTGTTTTCTTTAAAACTAAAAACAGAAAACACTCAAACGAAATGTGACAACCCAATATACATTTTCTCTTTGAATGAATTTATTCGCTCACAAATATTTGTGGATAAATCAAGGTATTCTTCATAGGTAATAGTAGGTAATTTTACTAACACTTATATCATTTAAGAATAATAAAGAGAACATAATTATTAGTTTATGTTAATGAGTTGAGTAATGATTATTATGAAAAATTCAATGGTAAAGAAATTAAACTGAACAAAAAAAAAGTAAGTCTGATAAGAATATGGTAGATACATTGTTTTTGCTCCATCTCTATTTTATACTCAACATCCCAATCCATAATTTTTCACCTTTTTCACTTTAATTCGACTTAAGAGTTTAGAAGATACGAAGAAAAGCATGAAAAAGGTAAAAAGATAAAAGAACAGACGAAGACTAGAAAATTTTGGATTGGCCTCCTTGCTTAATTTGACGAGAACTAATAAAAACCATTTTCAAAACCCATGTATGTAACTTCGGGGGCTAGAGAAAAAAAAGAAGAAGAAATTATTGTGGCTGCTTAGCCATAGATATTAGACAGTGCCATTTGGTTTTTATTAATTTGGCTAACTGTTTTGAACATGATAAGCTGTTAAACAGTATAGCCAACGAATTTTCTTTGTGCTGGAAAGTTTGGTCAAGTCAAATATCTTAATTAGTTCATGTCAATGCAGTTTGTCTCAATTGGTCGAAGAAATTAACACAATATTAAGTATATAAAGTACATGATTGACGTGCATATAGGTTTGAATTCTCCATTATACGTTAGTCCATTTGAGTTTCTAACGAATTTTAAAATAATATATACCCTCATTATATATAGCTATAAGTACATACAGTTTGAACTTATCTTAATTAAATTATATAAGATGATGAACGAAAAAACAAGTGGGGTTGGGGGATTGAAAATGATACTCCTCCTATAAATAACCATAACGACGTGTTAGGTATTTACATGTCTTTATGCCAACTTTTTACTAATACCGGAGTAAAACCTAATTGCATGCAGATATCTACGCATCCCTTGCGTTTGTGATATGCATAACCTTTCAGCCTAATAAAATTCAATGCATTATATTATTCAGAAGAACCTTTCTTCAATTGGAAAAAAAGAAAGGCCAATTAGATTAATTGAAATAAAACATGCACTATCTGTTGTACCCCATTAACTAACTTTGTTATTCAATTCATATATCACCTAATTTTCAATCAAATTAATTAGAAATTCACTTTGAAGGGGTCATCACATAGATTGGACCGAATTTTTAATTTGAGTAAAGAAAGCATAGAGCAACGATGAATAAGGACAAGCTATGAAATTATTTTTGACCTCACACGGAATTTTGAATAGAAGGATAACAAAATGTCGGTCGAAACATGTTATCATAACTTAGATTCCAAGCGTTAATTATTGTGATGGTTACTAACAGTTCAGTTTTCTCTCACTTAATATTGTTAACAAATAGATTAAAGTGGATTATTTATTAAAACGTGATCAGTATTTTATGTTAATGAGCTGAATAATGATTATCATGAAAACCCATTAATAAAGAAATGCACCGGCATTAGCCACAGTGATTATTCTTAATATTTTTAAATATAGAAAACAAATAAAAAAAAGTAGTCATTACAAAATCAATGAAGAGAAAACAACAAATAGAAAAATATCCATTATTTAGAAGTTTCGAACCTAAAGACAAATACCTTCTTTTTGTGAAAATATTAATTCTATATACACGCCAGCAGTATATATGAAAGCTGGACAACAATCTAACTAATAGATTTCTAAGTCATTTTCCATTAAACAAACAACTATTTGCGATATTAGTCGTGATAATTTTAATCAAAAGGGTTTTTGAAACCATAGCATCAGATTTGTTATAAACGTAAAACACACGTAAGTATAAAGAATTTTGGATAGGAAGTTTCACTGAAAAGGGGGAACACGTGATTGGGGCTACATATTATATGATGTTCAAAATGTTGTGAATCATGTTATATCTTAAACTATATATATTACATAACATTTTCGTAAAATTATTTTTTCTCTTTCTCTCATTATTATATCTATTAATCATTTTATTACACACTTTTTCTGTTTTTTTATATTTTGTTGTATAAAGGAATTATATAAATATAATTTATCTTTAGTAATTACCATCTTCTATCTTTTCCCGTTACAAGTGTGCGTTTTTCATTTAAAATTATTAATTATTAATATGCATAACAAACTTGCGTTAGGGTTTACAAGCGTACGTACATGTATCACCAACAATTACATTTACATTGTCATTTTCCTTACATATAATTTAGGGATCTTTTTTAACAGTGCCATAGTAAATATTTATTTCCATAAAATGTTAAGATTCATTTTTATATGACTGTTTTCTTGATTTATTTTTAATTAAAAGAAAGAAAAGTTACAAAATGAAAAAAAAAAATTACGAAGGAATAAGTACTATTTACTCATATTAATTCAGATGGAAAGTATCCCTTCTTAATATGTAAGAGGCAGACTCAGATGACTTTTCCCCCTAAATCCTTACTACTCTCAAAACTCAAAAGTACAATAGATCTCTTATGAGAATCATATTTGTTAGAAATAAAGACACAAATTTGACTTAAACTATAATTAACAAGTGATAAGAATAAAAATTATTATTTATTTTGGTATTTCCCCTGTCCTAAATACTAGTAAGTCTGTAGGTTAAGGAATTTAAAAATAATTTTTTAATATAATAAATAAATTTTATGATTTCAATATTGTAATAAATGATTTTTATAATTTCAATGAAACAAATGTTTTTTATGATAAAATTTCTCTATTTTTCACCCACTGCCCAGGTTAGAAAAAAATGTTTGTTCTGAAAGCAATAATCTTTTCTCTAAATATCTTTTTGTCCTCTAATTCATACACCTCAAAAGCAAATTAATTTCTTCTTGGTACGTTCAGTTTGACCATATGCCGTCCACATCATTCATTATTGCATTGCCAACACACCCCCATTTAATTCGTACATGTAATAATCAATTTCATTATCTGATCACCAAATATTTGCTCTTTTTCTAGTTTTATTTAAAATTTTATAAGACTTCTTCGACATTGTTGGAACATTGTACTCTTTGTCCTAATCCGAATTAGAATGTAATTATTATGACGTAAACAGAATCATATTGATGATGATAAGAACAACACTAAGTCACAAACAGTTGGAGTGGAAAGGAATTTGGCATGACATGATATATTAAAGCAATCATGTTATTAATTTTTTAAAAGAAAATTGTTCCGTTACCATTTTAAATAGATAGGCCGGTTGTAATCGTTCCTTAAATTACTTATGGTCCTATGTTTGGCTATAGATAATACCTAGTATCATTAGTAACATTACATTAGCATTTTGTAGTGACAACGTAACTGCATGAAAAAAAAAAAAAATCTTAAAAAGACACATTCATTTTGAACAGCATATTTGTTAGAGACACAACAACTGAGTTAAACTGAAAACTTAATTATCCATCTACTGAAAAGA
Organism: Glycine tomentella; assembly: GCA_007407185.1. Lineage (NCBI taxonomy): Eukaryota > Viridiplantae > Streptophyta > Magnoliopsida > Fabales > Fabaceae > Glycine > Glycine tomentella. The sequence continues at coordinate 379,372 of PYAF01000602.1, forward strand.
AAAAGAAAAACACAATTAATTCTAATAATCACCAACAATAATTTCTCTAATTATCCTTATCCAGTTCATTCATACATTTCGAGGGCATGCAAAGAAATTTCTCCTCGGTATGTGCAGTTTGACCATGTGTCGTCCACATTCGTACATGGTAATCATCAAGTTCATTTCCGATTACCAATTATTATCAGCTCTTTAATTAATTATTCTTACTGGATAAATTAAACTCATAAAAGTAAAAAAAAAAAAAAAAACCTGTTCCTTTTGCGGAAAAAAATTAGCACACTTGTTGTAATTTCTGGTCATTGGAATGCAGTAACGTACTTTAATTGTCCTAATCCAAATGAGAAGGTACTGTAATTTTTTTGTCACCATTGACAATGATAATATTAGTGTAAAGTACATTATTTATCAGTGATGATTAATCTCTCAATGATTCGCCATCTTTAGTGATATATTCAACTTTGAAGTAATTTTTTATTTATCAACAGACTCAATGCAGAACTTTACATGAAAATGTCAAATTTAGTTTCACTAGCGCAGTTACATAGACATATTTATCTCACGTGCAAATAAATGAGTAAATTGTTTTTTAGCGAAAAGGCTGGTACGCCGGCAAGGCATCGTTGTCGAGGCCCAACAATGGTACCAGAAATGGGTTCCTTGGTTGGTTGACGCGTATTATCTTCCAAAACGAAAACTACCACTCTGCTTCCTTCATTGACATGGCAGGTCCCTCACTCACATTTTCTTGCCCATTTTTCTGCCTATGTCTACGTGACGTGGATCCCACTTTGTCCCCTCCCACCCCTACACCACCCTGTTGAACCTTTTTCTTCCTTCTTTTTTCTTCTTAAACAATATTTTATTATATTTCTTTATTTTATTAGGAGTAAAAGTGATAAAACTGAAAAAAAAACACTTCCAATACTAATATTATTATAATGGATGATATCTCAGCGTTGATAGGTAAAAAATGAAATGTGTTTGAATCTAATTTAATTTTATAAAATTAATTTATAAGATGATAATTGTTTTTTTTTATTTGTATAATTTATTTTAATTTTATTTTTAGTTAATATATGACTTCAACATTTTTTTTTATCCTCAATTATGTATTGTATGAGACTTTCAATATATTTATTTTATCTAAAATGATCATAATTTAAATGATTTTTTTCTACCGAATTCAAACTCAACTTAAAATCACAGTTAAAAATAACACACTTTATATCAAAATGAGTCAATCAAATAAGAAGAATATAAATTGAATATCAAATAACAAATTGATTCCACGAAAAGATGAAGATTCATTTTAAATCCTTAACTACTTATGAAAACTAACATTAGCTCAATTAACGATGTTAGTTGCCAATTAAAAATTTATTATATGTTTTTTTATTTAAAATTAAATAAAAATGTTAGTTAGAGTTCCTTCTTGTTCATACTTATTGATATACTAGGATTATGCAATTGAAAGAATATTTGGCTACAAGGGAAAGTACTTTTTGTATTTGGCTGTTTGTGTTGCTTTATCTTGCGTGTATCACTGTGCACTCTGACTCGTCAAATTTCTTGTTACTCGTTTCAGTCAACAATGTTTGTTTGAAGGCGGAACCTAAACCACGCTCGTGTATTGTCACCAAGTTGTCGTGGAACTCCCCTGTTCACAATTCTTTTGAGTTTTCGTATGCAAAGTGAATGGTTAATGGCTAATTACTTATTTTTTCTATAAATATTTAATTTTTTCAATATAATTGACAATTCAATTTCATAATATTGTCTTTATACAAAAATTTAATGCTAGAAGAAAACTTTTTCGTGCAATAATTTTTTGAAGGTAGACAAAAATGACTTTGCAATAGGCATTAAATTATGCAAAAGGTCTTGATCGAAGTCTGATGTTTCTTTCTCGTGTCTTTTTCTACGTCTATTTAATTTAACAATGACTAGAGAAAAATGACAAAAATATTTTTTTATATCACATACTTCCACTTTTAATTTTAATTTTTAGTTCATATAATAGACTAGAGAAAAAAGGACAAAAAAACAACAAATTACATTCCATACAAAAAAAAAATACCATATCGTACCTCATGAAAGAAAATTAGACTACCGTCCATTAAAAAAAAAAGAATATTCTGAAAACACTGACTATTGAATCACTCATATTAAATATTTTGAATCATTCAAAAACTAAATCTTATTATTATTAATTTTCAATTTTCATACAATAAATATGTTTATTTCCCCAACTAAAAGCCACTCCCTGGATTCTCTTAAAAACAATACATTTTCTGCATGTTAGAGGGTTAGCAGGGTACATAATATAATCTTTTTATTACTTTTTAAAAATAAAATAAAAAATAGTAAAGTACAGAAATAATCTTCTTTCTCACCGCGTGGGTCCCACTCGATGACATGGCACAGTGCTGCAGCGTGTAGACACACACGCCCCGGTCCCTCCTAAGTTCTTCCTCTATATAAACTCTGCAACGTGCACTGGTTATCTCACTACACCATAAACACCACCACCACGAGTTTTCTCTATCTGCTTTCTTCACAAAGAGTAACTCAATTTTCTATAAAATTTCTCAAAACCATTATTATTCTCTAATCTTTCGTTTCTTCAACCTACTCTTCTTAATTAGTCTCAGATTAAACTCAATTAATTAATTAATTGGTTTCTTGCTATGGCTGTGGACTCTGCGATTTCGTCTCCATTGGGTCCCCCGGCCTGTGAGAAGGACGCCAAGGCGTTGCGGTTCATCGAAGAAATGACCCGCAACGCCGACGCCGTTCAGGAGAGAGTCCTGGAGGAGATTCTCACACGCAACGCCCAGACAGAGTACCTTAAACGTTTCGAACTCGACGGCGCCGCCGACCGCGAAGCCTTCAAGTCCAAGATTCCCGTCATCACCTACGAGGACGTCCAGCCGGAGATTCAGCGCATCGCCAATGGCGACCGCTCCCCCATCCTGTCCGCTCACCCCATCTCCGAGTTTCTCACCAGGTAATTATATGACTTCAATTACATGCTTCAACAGAATACTATGAGAAAGACATGAATTTACATCAAGATGAATAATTTTTAGAGTTGTTTTTTATTTTTGTTATTCATTTTTTCTCTCTCTAATAATAAGATTAATGATTTATTACGATCTTTAAATTTTAAGGAAATAAACTAAGAAAATCAAAAATACTTTATTAAAAAAATTCTTAATGTAAATTGATCTCTTCTTCTCATGTGTGTGTGTGTATATATATGTATAAAGTTTGGGAAGATAACTAAAATAGGGATTTGTGTTGGTGGAATCTAAATATGCAGTTCTGGGACTTCAGCTGGGGAAAGAAAACTAATGCCCACAATCAAGGAAGAGCTGGATCGTCGCCAACTTCTATATAGCCTCCTCATGCCAGTTATGAACCTGTAAGTTTCCATCTCTAAATAATTGACCTAAAAAAATACTATTACTATACTCCTCTGCTTTCTGATTCTCATCTGCGTCTAATTAATGTTTTTTGTCTTTACTTGGAAAAAACCATAAATTGCGGAAGAATAAATTAATAGTTTTCGTAAATTAAAATTAAAATATTAACTTGAGAATTTAGTTTGTTTTGAGTCAATTAAATTAATGCATTTGTTTATTCTAACGGTGATTATTATTTTTGAATGGAACAGTTATGTGCCCGGCTTGGACAAGGGAAAGGGCCTATACTTTTTGTTTGTGAAGTCCGAAACAAGGACTCCGGGTGGGTTACTGGCTCGTCCGGTTCTCACAAGCTACTACAAAAGTGACCATTTCAAGACCCGACCCTATGACCCGTACAATGTTTACACAAGTCCAAATGAAGCCATTCTTTGCTCGGACTCATTCCAAAGCATGTACACTCAAATGCTATGTGGCCTCATTGAGCGCCACCAAGTCCTCCGCCTTGGCGCTGTCTTCGCCTCCGGCCTCCTCCGCGCAATCCGATTCCTCCAACTCAATTGGCCCGAACTTGCCCATGATATCCAAACCGGAACCTTAAATTCTCGGATCACCGACCCGGCAATTAGGAGTTACATGGACAAGGTGCTAAAATCCGACCCAGAATTGGCCCAATTTGTGACACAACAATGTTCCAAGGACAATTGGGAAGGAATCATCACAAGGATTTGGCCTAACACAAAATACTTGGACGTCATCGTAACGGGTGCCATGGCCCAATACATTCCCACTCTTAACTACTATAGCGGAGGAGGGTTGCCACTTGCATGCACCATGTACGCTTCATCAGAGTGTTACTTTGGACTCAACCTTAATCCGATGTGCAAGCCCTCTGAGGTTTCATACACCATTATGCCAAACATGGCATACTTCGAATTCCTCCCCCACGACCCTAACTCTGGATCCACCAGTTCAAAACTGGTGGAGTTGGCCGACGTGGAAGTGGGAAAGGAATACGAATTGGTTATCACGACCTATGCGGGACTCTATCGATACCGTGTGGGCGACATCCTTCGAGTCACCGGATTCCACAACTTGGCACCACAATTCCATTTCGTGCGAAGGAAGAACGTGTTGTTGAGCATTGACTCAGACAAAACAGACGAGTCAGAGTTGCAAAAGGGGATTGAGAATGCCTCAAAGCTTTTAACAGAGTTCAATACAAGCGTTGTGGAGTACACAAGTTATGCAGACACAACAACAATTCCAGGTCACTATGTGATTTATTGGGAATTGTTGACCAAGGACTCAGAAAACTCACCGAGTCACGAGGTGTTGAATCGGTGTTGTTTGGAGATGGAGGAGTGCTTGAACTCGGTGTATAGACAATGTCGTGTTGCGGATCATTCCATTGGGCCATTAGAAATTCGTGTGGTGAAGAATGGGACCTTTGAGGAGCTTATGGATTATGCAATCTCAAGAGGTGCGTCCATAAATCAATATAAGGTGCCAAGGTGTGTGAATTTCACACCCATAATGGAGTTATTGGACTCTAGGGTGGTGTCTACGCATTTTAGCCAAGAACTGCCGCATTGGACCCCTGAAAGGAAGAGGTGAGGTTCTTCGTATGTGGGCTTATTGGGCTTGAGACAAACAAGTAGATGTAGATTTTATTTGTTGTTTTTTTTGGCAAGGTTTTGTATTTTTTGGGTAATGTGTAGGACTCATTGTGAGTCTACGTGGAGATGTTGAATTAGGATGTCTCTTGGTTAGATTAATTATGTATTTCGGTTCGATTAACTTGTGTAAAAGATGTGACTTTTTTTTCTTTCTTTTAGCTAAGTTATATGTTGTATGTATTGGTCTTTCCATGTAGAAGTGAAGAAATGTAATTGAGCAAGGATATTTTCTTTTGGCAAGTAAAATTGCTCCATTCATTTATGTCATTATTAAATTTATTTAGATTCCTTAATCTATGTGAGAGAGAGTACATTAGAAGAGTGAGAGAAAGATGGTAAACCATAATTAGTTCTAAATTTCAATAAATTACTATTACATTATTGTTGGAGGTGTTGGAATAAAGTATCTTTATTTCTTATTTCTCTCTCCAATGTTAGCATCCTTTTATACATTTAAGAGAGAGAAAAAACAGGTTCTTCTTTGTTGACTTTTAGTCTTCTTAATTCTACTTAGCCTCATTATGAATGATACAGTTGTTGAATATTTTGTGGGTAAGTTTTAAAAGCGAATCCCACATGGACTAAACAAGGAGTAATAAAAAAAAATCTTAATTAGGAAACTAGTTTTATTTACAAATTTTTTGTGGTAAGTTTTGACTTCATCGAACTTATATTTTGCTGACAAGTGTTTTTACATTGTCCAATAGTCTTGACCATGCCTTTTGCTAATCCTAATTTTTCTTTCGCATTGATGTTAATTTTCAACACTATTTAACATCTGTTACGTCTTCTTCTTTCTCATAATCATAATTCTTGGTTCATTCTCCAATACTATATTAAGTATTAACATAATTTACTTCTCGGTAGTTCTCGCAATTTTGGCATTATTAAAATCCTTAAAAGCAGTGTGTTCACACGTTTTAAGCTACCAATTTTTCTTTTACTTCTTTTTCTTCGAATTTAAGAAACACTGTACGTATTAGGAAATGATCGTAGGATATAGGACACTAATAAAGGCTGAGGTATAATGGCTGAACTTTTAAGAACCTTTAGTAATCTTAATTGTGAAAGAGATAACAAAATTATTTTATGTCCCACTTCATCGAGTTCTGAAGAAGAAAGCTCTACAAGTATTGAAAGAGCAGAAACGAATGGTCTTTATAAAATCAGTCCATGCCCTAAGTCTAGAAATATGAAATATATAAACAATATCAATTACTATACAGATCTGAAGACTCAATATATACAATAGAAAGTAATGTTTCTATAATTGGTAAGTGAAATTGTCGATTACGGATAGCCTCTTGGATTCATGAGTGACAAGGTCACTCTAGGGAATATATCAATTTTTTTTTTATTATTATCAACAAACGTTAATTTGTTATAATCTTAATTTTATTAATGGAGAAGATCAAACTCGCGAGAACATGACCTTTTTTCTCTTTCTTTCTCCCTTAACCATTCTACACACCTTATATCTCCATATCAAAATCAGCATAAATGAACCATTGGTAAAAATTGTTAGGGTCACTCTAGTTCTAGTATCATGTTAAAGTCTCTTTATTATGTAATCGAAAATAGTCTCTCTATTATAGGCTTTTTATAAGGACCAAAGTCCATGTTGGGAGATTTTCTCACAGTACCATGGTTCATCGTTGGATGGATCTCGCAACTATCATGATTTGCTTTGGACCAAGATCCATTCTCGTAGCGTTTTGGTACAGTTTGTACCATGGCCCGTTTTAGTAAGTCTTTGAAAACCATAAATTATATCGGACCCTGAATCACAATTCATTATGAACTATGATCCTTTCTCGTTAATTAGTCCATGATCACTGGGACGGTTGGTGGTGCACCTATATTCCTTCATGGCAACAAAGGGGATCTAACTCAGATAATTGAGTAGAGTGTATGAATATTGTAAATCTTTTCATATCGTGTTCAATTTTTACGGATATAAAGAAAAAATCCCTTCATGGGTCTTGAATATTGGAGTTTCTGTTAGAATTATTTATTTGTGTTGAACATGAGGCATCAGCAGAATTATTTATTTGTGTTGAACATGATACATCATGCTGATGCATCTTTGCATGACAAGATTTAAAATCTTTCTTCTAAAATTCAATAGCTTAATCCTCACATACCATGCTCATAGGACATAATCCTAATAAGTTCATAGTTGCACTTGACTGCAAATACAAGGATGTGCTACATGATAAAAATGAAGAGGAATGAAAATTTTCGGACCTATGAGTAATATGTCCCTCAATTTGCAATCCAATTTGTTTATTCTATGTAGACTTTAATTAAGCACATTGAAATAGTGACTTAATATGTCTCACATCAGATTCATATACTTCACAGGGTGCCATGCCCTTAGATTCAGCAGATCATTAAGAAAATCAACTTAGTAAGTGGTAGTTCCTTGATTACTTCCTGAAGTAGGCTAGACGAAAACTTGCAAGACCAATATCAAATTTTTATAATGATATGTTTACTCACTACTGCATGAGACATGAAAAAATCTTAAGTTATTGATTGAATAGAACATACATTACGAACTGATATTAAAAATCTTAAAACATTTATATCAGAGTAACAGATACTTAAGATTGCATCACTTACTTGTGCGTTCGAAGCCAAGCTGAGGTTGCTGTTGAATGGTTACAGCTGTGTCTTGTAACAAGACTTCAAGAAAGTGGAATATGTAGGCTATTTTACTTTTTTGTGTGGTGTGATTGTGTGAACCATATTAAGGTTAAGAATACATTCACAGAGGATCTGTTTTACCTATTTGTAGTTAACCCAAGCCAGACTCTGGCTAATAGCTACCAGGTAACAGCCATTGAAGTATAAAATATGAATGGTTTCTTATGATTGATCTATGGTGTAACTATATATGATATCAATTCGGATTAAATCAGAATTCATGTTGTCTTTTCTTCGTCAACCAAATAAAGTTTTATTAGGTATGGATACAAGAGGAACCCTTTTACATGACAACATATCAACATCCAACCAATTTCCTAATACCTTAACACTTACCTGCCCACCTTAAAAGGAAAAAAATGAGTTGGTGCATGCATCAAATGTTGCATACATAAAAAGGCAAGACAGAAACATGCATCGACTACTACAACCTATATTACATACTTCTATGTTCAGATCACACACCTACAAGCACTCAAGCACTCCAAGGGTTCGATAATTGACCATTCATATAAGAAAAAGGAAAAGCCTTTCATTTTATTGGACAGTTAAGACCAAGCTCTAAATTCAATCAAAACAAACACAAGTACGTTCACCTTTAGGACCCTCATTTTTTGAAGATAACGCAATTTCTATGCAGCCAATAGGGACCAAATTAAGGCAAATCAGATAAACAATCAAGCTGTCTTAACTTTCTAATCAGAGTAAGCTAACTTATATTTTGTAGAAACATAAAAAAAAAATCAATCTATTGATTAATTTGTAATTAAAAAATTATACTGTTTTTTTAAGAGAAAAAAGTTATACTGTTCATTAACATTTTAATAAAAATAAATAATAAAATTTAAATAATGTACCAACTATATATATTTCCACGCACCAAAACTTTTCAAGGTCGCGTACATGTACCAAACCTATACCATAACAAGTACCGAATAGTACCACAAACTATGTAACTATAATTGTTGGGGTTATTGTATCGTCCGCTATCGAATCTTCTACACGTGTAGCTATGCAAACTTCTCATTCAAGATGTTCAATTCTCGACTTAAGGAAGGTGCATTGGAGATCTAATGTCGACTAGTGATATAATAAAAGTAGACTTTGTATTTATCAAAATCTGAAAATGATGCATTTCAAGGTGGATATGGTCAAGGTAGCTCTAAATCTTGCATGTATATGTATAAGGATGAGTGAGTTAGCTTTCTTAAGAAGGGAGACCTACAAAATAAAGGAGAAGACTCTGACACTCAAGTATATACATCAATTATATGAGAATGTATATGTATAAGGATGAGTCCGTGTATCGGTGTGTATGAGTGTCTTCAAAAGGTTAGACGAAACCTAGTACTTATAGAGTGAAGAGAAACCTTGGATCCTTGTATGTCAGAGTTGTTACAGTAGTGTAACAATCCTTACAGATAATTATTACTTGTAAATAATGATTAACAAATAATTGTAGATTATAGATAATTAGGTTTATAGATAGCATATACCTTATAGATAATATGTAACTTGTAGATAACATGATGGCTTATAGATAATTAGGTACTTGTCATTTGATAAGGAGGTTGCAACATTATCAGTGGGAGTGTTAGAGATAACCTATTGACCCAACAGTCCGACTGTTAAGGGGAAGACGTTTGTGCTTTAGGACTGACATGGAGGGTTGAAATGTGTGCTGGAGCAACACGTAAGTGACCACGTGTATTTTGCGGACTCTGAACAGTACAAAATATATAAGTGAAGACAATTCTCATCTTACAAGTCGATTTTGTAGGATCAAGTTTGACTTATTATTAAATAAATGTGAGCTCGAAAGTGATGAAAGGATCTATTCATCACTCCCGAGTTCACATTTATCCAATAATGGGTCATTGACCCCTAACATTGAGTCACCCGTAGAGGGACAAGCTTCATGTAAATAAGCGTATAAGGAGGATTAGCATGATCCAAGCCATAGCCAACCCACCTATGATAATCCACAAGATCAAATTTCCATAGAAGAAAACTCTTGTCATTACCAAGAAACTGAGTGTGAAAGATGTTAGAAATTTGGGTATGATAATCCTGGATAACTTCAAAGAATCGTGTTCGTACACTTTCCGAACAAAGTATTTCGACCCTGTTCTTGCCTGGGTTCACGAAATCCTTGTTGGGATAATTCTTGAAGAACAATCTGCTTCTGGCAATAGAGAACAGATCAGGAATGTAGAGAGAAAGTATGATTTTCGTATTTTAGAAATCTGAGGCCAAATGACTCCTTATATAGGAGTTTTTCCAAACAATGCAACTCTTGGTTGTTCGGCTTTTCCAAACAGTGCAACTCTTGACTGCTCGCAACCTTTCCAATCAGTGCAACTCTTGACGATGAACCATCGTAACCGTTGGTTATCAGAACGGTTGGGAGTAGTTATTTTTCTAACCTTTCCCAAGAGCGGTTAGGAGTAGTTATTATTTTGAATTGTTAACCGCCTCTTATTCATAACCCATGGAGTTTAAACAAAAACTCCCCAGCCAGGGGCGCTGCCCCTTGGAACCCCGCACCGTAATCGCGGTCAATTATGCGTTGGCTCAACAAGCGTGCACTCCGCACTACCCTAACTCGTTTCCAAAGCTTAACGCGTAATCGCATTGGCCTATAGTAAATCACATTACTACTAAAATCCATTGATGACACTAAAATCACCAACAAAAGAGAGATACCCAATTAGCTCAACAATAGCTGCAAGCCGTGGGTAGGAACGCTTCATGGTATTTGAAAATAACACCACTGAGAGTGAAGCTACAAAAGCAATCACTATAGAAGGTCCAAGAATAAAATGTTGGTCTTGGGATGTAGACATTGTTTGATACCCCAAAGCAGCAAAGGATAGAAAAACAATTTTTGGTAACAGATTTAAGGGAATTTTCTTGGGGTTGTAGTCTAGTTTTTCCACCTCAGTTGCATTAACATGGTATAGTGGCAAGTGATCATCAGAACCACTATGGTTCTGAGGCAGTGTTAAGGGTTAAGGACCTTATTCTTGTTACACTGGTGGGTGACGAAAGAATGACAATGCTTCTTTTCCAAGCATTAGGAATTATTCTGGGGAGAAAGGGAGGCTCAGAAGACATGATGATAAAAAACAACCCAAGGAGAAACACTAATTTCAAAAATTCTCAGTGCTCTTTGTTATCAAAGATAGTGTAGTTTTCTACCTACCATCTTAATTGAGTGCATTTTTCTATTTTATAATGAGATAAGGAACATTCAAGAAAAGCCATGTTCTATTTCCAACAAGCCTCATAAATTTCCAAGCAATTGCGAAGTCTTTATTGCTTGACTTGATTTTCCACGTATTGATGCGTATGAGGGTGCGAAATCAATTAACAATGTACGAGAAATGAAAGTTACTAAAAGAAGATTAACAACACGCTGATCAAATTTCTAATTTGATAAATCATAGAAATGCAACAATTAATTTACATTATCTTCAAAAAGAAATTGTCACCCTTTGATCTTTATTAAAAAAACACGGTTGTTTACTAATATCTTCATGGGTGTGGGAGTGGGGCATGTGATGTCCAAGAATCTTGCTTTTTCTTTTTCTTTTATTGTGCTTATACCTTCTTTTACTTTATATTTCAAGCAATAGTTGCAATTATTTTTAATTCAAATAACCTTAAAAAATATAAATTATAAAATATTTAAAATAAAATTTTAATAAATGTATGTATAGTTAATTCATATAAAATTTGAATAATTTAATTATTTAAAATATATATCTATAATTAATTTAAAGAATTTAAATTTAAACAAAACAGAATTATGAATAACATAGATAATTATTTATGCTCTACTTAAATTAGAAAATATATAGAAAGAAGAAAGAAGAAATAAGAAGGAAGGAATGGGAGTGATAAAAAAGTGAAGAAAAAAGATGTGTTATTTGGAAGAATAAAAATAAGATATCTCTACTTATTTAGATGAGTGGATGAGTGAGTAAAAATATATAAATTATATATGAAAATTTTTTATACGAATTAAAAATTTAATTTAACTAAAAAATTAAAATTTTGTATCTTATTTATTTATTATTTTATGTTATTTTTTTTAAGTAAACATAAAGAAAAAAACAAATGCAACACTTCTTTCTCGGTTCATGGCTCATTACGGGGAAAATGATTTTATACGTGGGACTCAATTTTTTTCCTCCCTCCATAGTTCATATCCCTTCTCTCAAATAAATAATAAAATTTAGTATTTTTTATCTTATTTTTCTTTTTTATTTCCTTCATCTTTATACATAGTTAGACAACGAAAACTAAATAAAGCAATTAATATTATAAGGTGTATACATTTGCTTTGTCCTGTTTCCTTCATAGTCCTTTTCTTTTTGAGTGGCAAGAGGAGACATTATATTGCAGGATTATTACGGTTCTTTTCCAGGGGTCTCCAACGAAGTTGCCTAACAATTTCATATTTTTTTTATTCATAAGAATTGAAGATAATGTTTAATGTAAAAAAATTTACAATAATTCATACATTTTTCTCAATTGATCTAGACTTCATTGATTTAAAATTTTCATATAAGACAGTATTGATACACTTTCATAGCTTTTCGTGACATAACAAGGGGATTGGAATGGAACTAAATAAAGAACAAAAAATGCGGATGTGAGTCCTATTTAATGGACGCTTTTCTCTGTTGGTTTTGTTGATGAATCCGTATCCATCTCAGTCTAGCAAATTAAAAACACTATATCCTAGAATTCTAATCTATGCAATTTAATTTACAAAAATTTTAAATTTTTTAGAATTTTAAAATACTTCATCCAAACACAAGGTTAATGTATTTAAAATAAAATTAATATGAAAAAAGTTATAACTCATTCTATTTAAGCCTTTTTTTTAAACAACAAAATGTAATTATTTTTTAACAACTGAATCTTTGTTCTATTCTATTATAAAATATTCAAACAGTGAAATAAATTTTTTTTATTTATTCCAATCTATTTCATGTTGTTTATATGGATCTATTATATAACTTTGTATTTGTATTTAACATTGGACATATCCCATATACTATCTATTATCGTTCTATCCTATCTTTTATTTTAGTTCTTCTACAATAATTATAAATTTTTTTTATCATGAATACAAGAATCCATATTCAGTAAGTAATTTTAGTATTTAAATAATCTTTTTTTTTAAATCTTATTTTTCAATTATTAGGACCTTTTTTTTTTACCAAGTTCAATATTAATAAGATTAGTAAATATTTATTTATTTTGGTGCCACACTAAATTTCTATCATTCTATTATTTGTTACCAATCAAAAGATGCCTTAAAAAATTATATCCGAACTATCTATTATCTGCATGAGATACTTATTTTTTTCACAGCAGTTATATGTTATCAAAATTGTCAAGCTTAAGAAGTAAAAATAAGTAAATTGCCAAGCTTAATAGTTCCCAAACCCATCCGTTTAATCAACTAAAAGTTGCATGCGGGTTAATTTTGAATAATATGAAACCGTATCATCAATAAAATTTCATATTTTCCTTGTTCAAATAAATAAATAAAATGAAACCAGTTGAATTTAACTTTAAGCTCAATGATTCAATCAAACAACCAAGTCATTGTGTTGAAGTTAAAATTGAATTGTTTAAATATTATTCGAATTTAATATTTAATGAAAATAATTTTTGATCAGACTTTACTTATCTCTCTATTGAACTTCATAATAGTCAATATTTCTTCTCCTTGATGAACCTAAATTTATTTATTATTTTAATTTAAACTTATTAAAATAGGCTAAACTTCATATTTGAGTTTAACAAAAATTTAAAATTGGTTAATGATTTGGATATAATCTTGAATTTGGACGTTTGATCTACTAATGACAAGTTTCTTAGTCCTCAAAATTTAAGATTATTTTTTTATAAAAAAATGGACTAGTAACTAGCATAATCTTATTAATTCATATATTTTAAGATTAACATTGTACAAATGAATAATTATAAAAAAACATATTAATACTTTGAGAAATTACTTCTCCACTAAGAGATACTTCGAGTTCACAAAACATAATGATTATAATTTTCTTTCAGGAGATTGGGTATTCTTATGTGACTAGATCCTAAAATACACTAAGGATGTTTGTATAGTAAATAAGGTAAATTTTTAATTAATAGTAGAGATAAAATAATCATTTTAAATTAATTGGATAGTAACTATTGTAACGCCCGACCACTTGCAGGATCAACGACTGTCCCTACATACCAACACAAGACTTTTCAGTGTGCTTTGTCCTCACTCACACACTTCTTGAGAAACTTCCCAGGAGGTCACCCATCCCAAGATTGCTCCAAGTCAAGCACGCTTAACTGTGGAGTTCTTATGTTATGGGCTACCGAAAAGTAGATGCACCTTGTTGTTATAGGTAGTACCTATTAAATCCTTTAAGTTATCCTCAACTGTACAGTCCCGTACCTGCACAGCCTCTGGATCCCTCTCGTTCGGGTGTGTATTCGGTTCATTCATGTACCCCTCCAGCTGGAAGCCTGTCAGGAGCCACTCCTTGTCCGTGCCTTACTGCACCGGCGATCACTCCCACCCTCGTCAGCGCCCAGGATGTTACAACTATTGTTGCTACCATTACAATTCTCACCATTGCTACCATCCACTACTATTAGTGTCAACACTATCACTCTCATTATCATTACAACCATTACCACTAAATGTCTCCTCCATTGTCTCCATTCTCATCCTCGAAATCAATCAATCACCTAATGTTACCATCATCGTTATTGTCGCAAATTAATCATTGGATAGTATTGGATCATCATTGATTTATTATCTCAACCAGTCTTTAAGTTATATAATTTATGAGAAAAGAATTAGGAACACCTAATTAAATGTAATATATAAATTGGTCTCAAGACTATAAACTAGGTAATGATTTAAGGCCACCTAATAATATCTCTACAAATGAGCTATAAGTAAAAATTTCTCCTATTTTAAGAGTTGTCTACTTAACATTACCTTTATGCTTAGGAGCATAGTAATTTAAAGAAGTCTTAAATTTTAGGTTAAATTAATTTTTTGGTCATCTAATTTTTTTAGCTCAATTTGGTTCTCTAAATTTTAAAATCAATTTAATTTGATCTTTAAGTCTAAATTGTAACAAATCACACTTTGTGTCAGTTCAACACTACCATTAAGTGATTTTAATCCGCTATAAAATACACATTTCCTAAAAAAATGAATCAGTTTTAAAAATTAGAATAACAAATTGAAAAAAAAAACTAAATGATCAAATTGAAAAAAATAAATAAAAAGACCAAATTGAATCTAAATAATAAACTAAAGGAAAAAATTTAATTTAACCTAAAAATTTAAGGTAAAAACAGAAAATTGTCACTCAAATTGTCCAATTGAAGTATCCAATTGAAGCTGAATAAAGTATCAAGGTAAAACAGAAAAAAAAGGGGGGAGCAAAGTTCAAACCCCAACATAACCGATAGGCATGCGAAAGACAATTGTCACTCAAATTATTTGAGAATAGTGCTGAAAGATATCTATCAGGTCTTATATTTGGGACTCTGAAGATATTCCATACACTGTCTTTGGTAAGTCTTCGAACGTGAGATTTGCATTTCACATAACAGAAGCTTAGAGATTGAAAAACAAAATCTTCATAGTAAATGGCTACATCCAATATCTTAACATAGATGATACAAATGATATTTTACAAATATAGGACATAATCCTAATAAGTTCATAGTTGCACTTGACTACAAATTCAAGGGTAGGTCACACGTTAAAATGGGATGAAATTTTTCCGGACTTATGAGTAATATGTCCCTAAATTTCAATCCAATTTGTTTATTCTATTCAAAGTTCAATTAAGCAAATTGAAATAGTGACTTGATAGGTCTCACATCAGACAGGGAAATTTCTTTACAGAGTCGTTTCACCAATATTTGATTCAAATACTTCACAGGTTGCCATGTTCTTAGATTCAGAAAATCATTAAGAAGATCTACCTAGTAAGTGGTAGTTACTTGATTACTGCATGCCATGGAGTAGGCTAGACGAAAACCTGCAAGACCAATATCGAATTTTTATATAGTGATATAGTTTAATAGCTACTAACTAGTGCATAATAAGATATGAAGAAATCTAAGTTACTGATTGAATAAAACATAGTAACATATATACACTGTGAACTGATATTAAATTTTTTAAACATGTAATCAGAGTAAACAGATACTTAAGATTGCATCACTTACTTGTGTGTTCGAAGCCAAGCTGAGGTTGCGGTTTTAATGTTTCGGCTGCAAGATCCATTTTGACTAGGCGTAAATAGTTGTGTATTCTGACAAGAGTTCAAGAAAGTGGAATATGTAGGCTATTTTCTTTCTTGTGTGGTGTGAACCATATAAGGTTCAGAGGGGTACTGGACTTTGTACGTAGGTGCCAGATAGGTACTGGACTTTGTGCGCAGGTGCCAGACAGGTACTGTCGTACTGGACTTTGTACGTAGGTGTTACGCAGGTACTAGACTTTGATGTAGATGTCGGGAAGGTACTAGAACGATATATGGTTTGGATTCTGGAGATGGACTGCAAAGTTTTATGATATACTAGGACAGAAGGAAAAAAAATAGATGTAATTGTAGTTGTAGATGTGGATGTAACACAAGCCATCACAGCAGCATGATGGCTAAAATAGTAGAAGCCACAACATCCCTTGCACCTTGTAAACTGATAATTGATCAATATAAATTGCGGTTGTAGTAGTCGATATTTGATAATATAAAGTTTTAAATATATTTCAGGTTTTTGATAAATGATTGATTTTTGTTTTGGATCCTAAATAAATTTTTCTGTTATATTGAATTCCTGCTAAACGTTCATGTCATTATTTAATTGACAGGACTCGAAACAAAAGTTTTGATAATCAGAAATTCAATGTAACAAAAAATTTATCAGGGACCTTAAACAAAAACTAATCATTTATCAAAGACCTAAAACATATTTTAGTATTATAAATTATGGACAATTGTTGTATGTGGCTACAATTGTACCTATGATATCATCAAGGAAATTAACCTTTAAAACCGCAACAGATCAATCGATCTTTTACTTAGTTTGGAGATTTTGCGACTCCTACGGATAGGATTTATGTAGAGAATCGTATGCAGAGGGCTAGCATGTTCCAAGCCATAGCCAGCACTCCCATGATAATCCACAAGGTTAAATTTCCAGAAAAGAAAAGTTTTGTCATTAGCAAGAAAATGAGGGTAAAAGAAAGAGAACCAGTTATCTCCATAATTGCTACAAGCCTTAGGTAGGAAGGCTTTGTGGTATCATTTTTTGATACCAACATCACAAAAAGTGAAGCTACAAAAGCAATCACTATAGCAGGTCCAAGAATTGAAGGTTGATTTTGGGGGGTAGACATTGTCTGATTAGCTAAAGCAGCAAAGATCATACAAACAATTTTTGCTGATAGACTTGAGCCACTTTTCTTAGGGTTGTAGTCTAGTTTTTCTGTCTCAGTTGCATTAATAAAATGGTACATTGGCAAGGCCTCAGAACTATGGTTCTGAGGCAGTGCTAAAGTTAAGGACCTGGTTCTGGTTATAATACTAGGTAAGGATAAAGGGAGCTTACCTTCATACCCAAATGTTGGAATGGCAATGCTTTTCCAAGCATTGGAAATTATTTTGTGGAAAAAGGGAGGATCAGAAGACATGAAAGACAACCAAAGGAGAACACTGGCTTCAAATTCTCCCAGTGCTCTGTTGAAATCCTAGTGTGGTTTTGTGCTTTTTTCAAGTGAAGTGTGGTTTTCTATTTTATAATGAGGCAAGGAACATTCAAGAAAAGCCAAGTCTGGTGCTCTAGTTCTTTTTCCATGACTCATAAATTTCCAAGCAATTGCGGAAGACTTTGCTTGACTTGATTACATGGCAAACATTTTGGAACCAATACTGTAGGATGTGACTTATCATAGTAGACTAGTGACGGTGAAATCAATTAACAATGAATAAGAGCAGGGGAAGTGATTAAAAGAATTTGGTGGTAAGTAGTTATGGCAATGACGGACCACCAGCTCACTAATAATCACTTCATCCTTTAATTATAAGATTCTGATTAGAAATTTATTTATCCTTTTTTAAAAGAATTAACTTAATGCATTTGTTATTATTTTTTTACATATTTTTACTTAATTATTATTTCTCTAAATAAATGAATAAAAAGATAAGAAAAAGGTAATTTTAAAATGATAGTATAAAGAATTAATAAATATAATGTGATTAATGAAATTAATTATTTTTTTAAGACGTAAATTAATTAAAAAATCTTATAATTAAATTAACTACGGAGGAGTACCTTCATTGGCGGGAATGGGGGATGTGATGTAAAGAATCTTGCTTTTTTGTTTTTTTTTTTTTTTCTTTTCTCTACTTAGGCCTTCTTTAGTTCTTTTACTTTATATTTCAAACAATAGCTGTGATTATTTTAAATTAAATTAAAATTATAAAATATTTATATTAAAATTATAAGAAATGTATATATAATTAATTTAAATACAATTTAAATTTTTTTTTAGAATGATATATTTTATTAAGTTAAAGAATTTAAATTTAAAATTCAAAATAAAATTATGAATAATATGGTTCATTATTTATACTCTATTTGGGTTAGAAGTGAAATAGATAGAAAAAATAAAAGGGAAAGAAACAGAAAGAATAAAATTAAAAATATATAGAGAGAAGAGAAAGAATTTCTTATCGTGATAAGTTAAAAAGAAAGAAAAGAAGTAGAAAAATATATCTCTTAAGTGAAAATAAATAAATAAATTGTATACAGAAGTTTTTTATATTAGTTGAAAGTTAAATTTAACTATTTTTTTACATTTGATTATATTATATCATTTTTTTATTAATACTAAATTATTTATTATTTTATGTTATAACAAATTACCTTTTTTAAAAAGGTAAACATAAAGAAATTATAAATGCAACACTTTTTTTAATCACTATCATGACTCATTTAGCATCATTAGTGATAGATCTCAAATTGAGATCTTAGATTACTTTTTGGTAGATCCCATAGTGTCACATAAGATTAAAGATCTTTTAAGATCTCTTTTATTTTTTCTTTAATAGTAGAACTCATTTTGAGATATTAGAGAGAGCAAAAAATAAATAATTTTTTTTGAACAATATGCATATATTAAAGATCTCCTACAAGAATTTATTTTCTATGTTGAAGATCTCTTCAACTTTTTTATTGGAAGATTTAATAAAGATTAGATCTTGAACTCAATATCCTTACTCAAGATCTTGCACTAAAAATGTTCTTATACGAGAGATGATTTTGTAAGTTTTACTAAAAAATATTCTTCACATTTTTAAATTTGTTAATGACTTGAATTTAGACATTGATTCATTTTTTAATAAAATGTGGGCCAATAAGTTAGGAAGTTCAGCCAATGGCATACAAAAACATTTGTCTAACATGTTTATCCAAATGCATGGGGCAACCCATTTTCACAACCTTAAGTAATTATGTTGACTTCAAGTAAACGCCCCAACTTTGTTGTTCCTCAATTAATAGAATATTCCTTCTACTTTAAAGGAAAAGAAGGAAAAAATAAATAAAAAGAAGAAACAGAGCATGAAACCCGGGTATGGACTCAACTTGTACACTTTATGGTACAAATGACATAGGTAAAGGTTGATACACAGGTGGTCGTAGTTCAGAAAGTATTTAATTAACACACCCAATAGAATTGATCAATCACATAGATGACCCCTACCTATTTGATGAACTTAGTAGTCTTCAGGAATATATTTTCATCTCCCGTTAACAATAGAGATGTCACACTCACAATCACATTCACATTTCACACCCAATTTCTATGTTGTAGTAATTAGAGAGGAAACTTCCTCTGCCAAAAAGTCCACGACACTCCTTCATGCTCCTTACTTTGGACCCATCTCAGCTTTCTTATCCTCACTTTTTATTTTTTTCTTTGGCACCAAATTCCTTGAAGTTTCATGTGAAAGAGACACCAAATTCACTCTCTTCCACCGTGTAATGTATTTCAGAAACTTCCCACAAGTTTCCAAGAAGTATCTCTCAAATTTCCATGAATTAAGGGTGAAAAGTGCTAGTTGTGTACTATGTGTATATACATATATATATATATATATATATATATATATATTCATACAACTTCATAATATCCACCCAATCCAACATGGCTTAATTGATCTCTCTTCAAATTCCATGCATTCTTTCTTTCTTTACAACAATGACTTTCGAAGAGAAGAGAATTTATCAAACCTCTTCAGCCTCAATTCCCAACTACACCCTTGTAGAGTGTGTCTTGGGGCTATGCTTCACAGTGATAACCATCCTCCTTCAGCTTCCTTATGAGTACATAGACAACAATCCAATTCCCACCATAGTCTTCAAGGGTCGCCCAAGAACCTTCCACGCCTTCATAATATGCATAATCTTCGCCTTCTCCGGTGCTACCAATGCACTTGTGGCATTCAATAAGTCAAGATTTTCTAGGCTTTGTGGGTATTATGCAATGGCTTCTATGGCTTCTGCTTTGGCAATTCTCTTTTGGGCAGTGTGCTGCACATGTATCAATTAGAATGGCTGGACTTTGATTCTGAAACTGCTATAGCTTTATAAAGAGTAAACAGTGTTGTGTTGTATGTTGAAGATTTTTGGTTTCAACCTCTTAGGAAACTACTGGTTTATGTGAGAGCCAGTAAGAATGTAAGATAAAACTTTTGAGCAAAATTAAAATTAACTATTGATTGGTAATTTATTGGACTAATAATTATAATTCTAATGCAAAAAACATATTAAAATTGATTACATATTAGAAGATAGTTGAATAAATCTATGCAAAAGTCTTATTTTTTGTTCCAAGGATCTATGTATTTTTGGTTCCCTTGTTTCATCAATCATGTGGTATGTTCAAACTTTTTTCATTTGTGTATTTACTCTGCTACCAGGCACGAGATAGCTAACTAAAACCAATAAATGAAGATACCAAGGATAGAAAAATGGAACAAGCAAACCCCTGCCTCTTGTCTGAGATTAATTATAAGCCTTACTTTAGTTTCATAATTTATAACTTTATTTACTAAAGGAAAAAATATAATTAAAAGGTAAAAGACAAATCCTATGTTAATTCATAATCCCTAAAGGATACAACTCAGCTATAAATGCACCACCAAATGAGTCTTGCTTACCACTGGTCTGGACCAGGAATTTTGAAGAATTTTCCTTCTCTGACTATCTTATTATAATGTTTGGCACATATAGGTATTTTCCTTTGATAAATCAATAATAGTTGTGTTCTTGTCTCAATAGCAAGAGTTAAATCACGAGATTTAATGAGAGAACTTTGGAACTTTTAACTCTATTCTTTGAATGAGTTCAGATACATGTGACCACTGGCATATGTTACATTCATATAAAACAAACGCACCCACCTGGAATTGAAGATATGTCCAAACTAAGGGGTCTAAATATTGTTAGAATAACATGCAGTTCATATTATCACATGTTAACAACTACGGGATCAAAAACTAGCAATTAACAACTAACGTTGTTTGTCGATTAAAAAAAAACATGTTAACAACCACTAACTGTAACAGCCCAAGTAGCTGGACCACAAAATAAGTTTGGCAAAGTGAATAGTCAAATAGACACATAGGAAAGAACTAAGGGATCTAGCTCGGTTGATTGAGCAGGCTGCGTGAGTTGTTGTAAATCCTGGTATTTGTCTTTCATTCCTATGGATGAAAAAAAAGACACAGGAAAAAAGGAAGGGATATAGGGGGAAAATCTGCCTGGACCAGGAGAGAGTAGGTCAGTAGAATGAAATTTTGTTAGATTTTTTGGAACAGAGAAATGCTTCTGAGTGAAGCTTTAGCTTAGGGGAGATTCCTCTTTTTCCGGAGGATAGTCCATTTTTTGGTTTTCTGCCATTATTGTACTTCAATAATACAGTATACTGTTTCACCTTGTATCTGATATTTCGAGTGTTGAGTATGAGATTGTATCAAATATCAATGCATCACATGCTAAATGCATTGAGTCTCTATAGGAATTAGTATTTAGTAGTAGCACTCATTCACGAGTTGCCTAGGGAATAATCTGTTAAGACAATATGTATATAGATGTTGTGCATAATCTAAGTAATGTACAATCAATCAATTTCACTTGAGAAATTCTACCGTGTCTCTGTTTCTCTCTTCCTCTCCCCCTAAATTCAACAAGTATTTTCAAATGCTGTTCAGTTTAATTCTTAAGGAATAGAACCCCAATCTATCAGTTCATTAAAATCTTCCACAACAAATTATAAAGTGAAAGTACAAGCCAATAAATTAAGCCATCCATGTTTTCTAGATTGAGAGGGGGACAGTATAGTTGAACTGAGATTTGTGTTCAGCCAATTGCTTTCAATTCTTATAGAAGACACTCGAATCCTTAAATTTGTAAGTGGTTTTGGTTAATCCAATACCAAAAAGACAGAAGGATACAGTGAAATAGCAGTTATCCAAAGATAACAAAAAACCAAATGCATCAAGAGAAATTAAAATGCTAAATAACTTGTCTCATGTATATCATGCCTATTCAATTAACCAAAAGGAAATGCACATAAAACACACTATCAAGACAAACTCAGCTACCTACGACATTTCCCAAAAGTAAAACTGCTATTCACTCATTGCAAACCTATTGAACATAGAAGAAAATGCAAACACTTTGTTTGCAGAACAAGGCAGACAGCAAGTGCTTGCAAATTGCAATGCATCGAGTCATAAAGATTCAAACATGTTCTCAATTCATCCAAACCAACATATAAATAAGTAGTTAATTGTGAAAGTAGATTGCAACCTAGGATGAACTTTATCAGAAATGTTAAAAATAACTTTGAATATGATATGTGTTACCCTGAAGTGGAAACCCCGACCTTTCATCAAGTACTTGAAATGCACAGGGTTTCAACCCCATCCAAACCAATGTGTGAATGTAGATTGCAACCTAAGATGACTCACCTGCAATGTTAGAAATCCAAATCCTGGAATCACCATTCTTTTGAGGACAGCTTTACCAAAGCACAACCCCATCCCAAAGAATAACTCTCACACAGGTCACAAGCAATTTTGACGTGCATACCAATCTAATGACAAAAAAAAAAGGCAATAGTAGATTAACAAAAATGATACATGTCAATTTGTCAAATAATAAAAATAATAATAATCCTAAACTCAGAAGATGAAGAAATGCAGCATAACATATCCATCTTATACTCAAAACACAACATCCGAATCCTCTTTTTTACACAAATAAGAATTTAAAAACATAATTTACTGAAAAAAAGTTACATGTATTTGTTCCATGTGTCAAATTCCTTAATAATGTAATAAATTAATGGGTTAAGAACATCATCATTATGTCATCAGTTAAGATTAATACTTGACAACATAAATTAAAATAAAAAATATTAAATTTTACGTTGACTAAAAAGAAATTAAAGGATCAAGATCAAAATATCCTATTTTCTAAAGACAAAATCATATTTAAACCTTAAAAACTTATTAATAAAAAATACTCAAATTAAGCATATGAATTTTTTGGGTACAAAATTAAGCATAAGATATGCTCAATTGAAAACACTAATACATAATAATAAATAGCAAATAACATATGCTAGTGAAATTAACCAATACAAATCACCTATAAAAAATAATAGGAGACCAAAAAGTTTGTAGCAATAAAAATAAAGAATCACCCAAACATTATGTTATTATATTAGACAAGATTAGATCGGCTAAGCATTAAGAAAACCAAGAATAAATAATATTAAATTCACATTATTTTAATTTATAAAAGAGTGACACGATATTGAGATGAAAATCTCACTTTTAAATTATGAACATAATTAGATATTCTTACAACATATCAAGTAATTTTATTTGTTTAATGAGGAAGGAATTAAGATTGCCTAGAGTTTAAATTTTTTTTTAACATAGAACTAACTATTTATTTACATATTTGTTTAAATATTATATTTTATAACATTAAATGCTATACACATATTTCTTTGCAAGTTTAATTTGCTTTTTGCAAAATTATTTCTCATATTATATTAATATATTTAAGATTTATTTTTTCATATATTTAAAGTTTCTTTTACAACATGGTTTATTTCCACCGAATCAAAAAATATATTAATATATTTTCTTTTTCAAAACATTTATTTAAACTGAATTTGATAATATCTCAATTAAGTAATAATAACGCGCAATACCGTATAATAAAAAAATCATGTATTTATTTACATATCTATATAAATATTACATGAATATTTATTTTTTCTTTATGTGGAGTTTATTTAGTAATAATAATTGATTTTTTGTTTTGTTTATATACTGTAAATTCTTGAAAAAATACATCTGCACAGGTCACATGTATTACTGTATCCGAAAAAGTTGGACCGTGTGCAGCCCTGGCGCCACCATGGATCAGAAACAGTGAAAGTGTTTCGGGACCACACCAACACAAGCCAAGCACAAGCATCCACACTCTTCCAAAAATACCCCTTAAACTTCTCAACAACTACTCATTCTGGCGCAATCTCACAAGTCCCCCCAAAGAGCAAAACAGTAATTTCTGCAATTTACATATTCGCACCTGAGCTAGTCCTCCTCGTCCTTCGCTGCGCTATAAAAGAACCTTCACTCTCTTCTCCTCTCACATACTCACTTTGATAATCTTTAACATCTTTATAACTAATCTTATCACCCTCTTATTCTTTCACTTTGATTTAATTCATTTCTTGAAAAATTACTCTCATCACTCTTTTTCTTTAACAAATCTTTACGTCTAGAAGATTAGTCTTATAATGAGTTTTAATACTCGTGGAGTTTCAATTATAAGGAAGGTCCTCGTCCTCATTCTCGTCTCAGCGGCGACGCTACCACCACTGGCCTCGGCGGAGGCGCCACAATGCGAGTTCAAGTACGAGGGAGGGTGTCGCGACAATGCGGAGGCGCTCAAGTTAAAAATCGTGGCCATATTCTGCATACTGGTAACCAGCATGATTGGCATTTCGCTCCCGTTGTTCTCCCGCGCCGTGCCGTCGCTGCACCCGGACCGCGACGTCTTCGTCCTCGTTAAGGCTTTCGCTTCCGGCGTGATACTCGCTACCGGCTACATGCACGTGATGCCGGACTCCTTCGGCGACCTCACGTCTATCTGCTTGCCGGAAAGACCCTGGCGGAAGTATCCGTTCACTACGTTCATCGCCATGCTCGCCGCGGTCTTCACTCTCATGGTTGATTCCTTCTCCATCAATTACTTCAGGAAGAAGCTTACTACTACTACTACTATTACTGCTACCACTGAATCCACGGCTTCTTCCCTTGAAGCCGGTGAGAACAAGGAAGTGGAAATGTTCGGTCATGGCCATGTAAATGGACATCATGGGGATGGAGATGGGGAACAGTTGCTTCGTTACCGTGTTGTGGCTCAGGTCATTTTTACTTATTTATTAGTAAAATGTAATTAATGTTTTTAATTAGCGAATGTGATCAAGTTCGATCCTTAACTTGTCCCTATTAAAAAATATCTATTGAAAGAATAGAACTCTTAAATAGATTTGGGTATCTGAAATGATTAGTGATACTCTTGTGGAATGGGTGTAGGTATTGGAACTGGGGATTGTGGTGCACTCGGTGGTGATTGGTTTGTCATTGGGAGCTTCGGTGAACCCGTGCACGATTAGGCCTCTCATTGCTGCGCTCTGCTTCCATCAATTGTTTGAAGGAATGGGCTTAGGTGGATGCATACTTCAGGTATTTCATATCTCAATGTTTTTCAAAAGGAGAAATAAATTATACACTAGCAAGAGAGAATTTGAGGGGGAGAGAGAGAGAGAGAGAGAAATATGAAATTCAATAGTGATACGATGAAAAGAGGTAATTTAAAGAGGATAAGTGTTGTGTAAATTATTGTGTGAGTTGTGTGTGAATAACAGAACTCTTGTTAATAATTATGGGGGCTAAATATATTTTTACTTTCACTAAACATGAAATTCTTCTTTTTAACCTTAATTAAGAAATTAATGAATAAAAAGATTTCATCCAAAATACTACAAGAGTAATAATAATAAGTCTGCATTCATTTCGTTACAAATTACCCTATATCATATTTACTATGTTTTAATAAAAATCTTGTATTACGAAGATTATGTTACTAATGCTATGCAAATAACTAAGTGTAGTTTGATCCTTTGGTGACAGGCTGAATATGGAATGAAGGTGAAGACTATAATGGTGTTCTTCTTCTCCGCGACGACGCCGTTTGGGATCGCGTTGGGGATCGGATTATCGAGCGTGTATAGCGACGCGAGTCCAACTGCGCTTATTGTGGAAGGGATTCTGAACGCGGTTTCGGCGGGGCTTTTGAATTATATGGCACTTGTTGAGTTGTTGGGTGCTGATTTCATGGGGCCAAAGTTACAAGGCAGAACAAAGCTCATGGCTTGGGCTTTTGTGGCAGTTTTGCTTGGGGCAGGGGGCATGTCAGTGATGGCAATTTGGGCGTAGATACTAGATACTGAAATTTTGCATATTAGTAGATGTAGATTAGAAAGTCATTTTTAGTTGGATGAAAAAAAAAAAGCATGTAAGCCCATTGTCCGAAGGCTCCAAGCTATGCAGATAGAGATATTGTATGCAACCTTATCTATACAAAGAGGCTATTTTCAGGTTCGAACCCATTTTTAGTTTTTTAGTTGGATGAAAAAAGGAAAAAAAATAAAATAAAGTCTTTGTTAGTTGGAAATTATTTTTGTATTTTTAGGTTGAATTTCTTATATGAGAAAGAAAAAAAAATCTTCAATCACTCAAAATCAATTGACTCCTTGAGAGAGAGACAAAAAAATATTTATATGATAAATAATGAAATTTCTTAAATATAATTGTTTTGTAACAGATAAGTGGTTAGAAAATATTTGAAATTATAAATTTGTCTAAATAAAAATAAATTCTAATAATAATCGATCATAACAATAATTAATTATATAAATAATCAATTATATTATAATAATTTAATTTTCGTACTATCTCAAACACATCAATTCTGACATGAGTGTTGCATAGTTGAAAATTAAAATAAGCCACATCATTGTTTGTCAAATCTAAGTTAATATGAAAAGATTTAAGCCACTCGGGGACCATTGTATGGCTAGAAAGTAGATTGACAACACTTCCATGAAGGCAAGATATAGTTATGACTTATATATGAGTACTAGCAATTACAATACTTTGCGATTAGACATGGCACATATTTTAAATGGTTAGTGATGGTAGGTAATTAGGATTGGTGAACACACATCACAAGAGACTACCTAGAAATATATGGTAGTGATTGGAGTAAACCTCATAATGTGGATAATACTTGTTCATGGGATTTAGAAAGAGGGTTTGTTCCATTCATGAACGGGAAAGACGGTATTACTCAACGTGCCCAAATGCAATCAAAATGACATTCATTGCCTCTCAAGACCTTTCAAATCGGTTTAGCACTTAGAAGTGGTTGGTTTAGTTTGCTCTATTTCAAGCACTTTTCTATTAGATAATATTTTCTCCAAGAAAATTGTAGTATGAAATACCACTTCATGGACCACACATGAAGCACTTGTAAAATTATCTTTCTAGAAAACTGTAATAATACTATTTTTCCCACTAAGATTCTTTTTTCTCTTAAATAAAAAAAAACTTCAATAATGAACAAATTGTTGAGTCAATAATTAGTGGAATGTCTTATAATATAAAAACATTCTGATTTTCGGACTAGACCATTTATGACACAACGAATGAAATGTTGAGTTATATTCTTATCATAAAAGTCAAACCCGGCCATCAATAATTCTATTATATGAATATTTTATAAAGTAATAATATATTATGAGTTTATTGAAGAATAATTTTCACTAGAAATTTACTTCTATATATATTTACTATACGAATACTTTTGCTTTGCACAAACACTACTACAAAAAAGGCTTTTTACATCGGTTCTTTACCCCTTTTTACGTCGGTTATACAACCGTCGTAGAAAGAGGTGTCGTTGAAAAATGAAATTTTTAAAGTCGGTTGATAACCGTCTTAGAAAATGACTTTCTAAGACGGTTGTTAACTAGTAACCGTCTTAGAAAATCACTTTCTAAGACGGTTCCCATAATACAACCGTCTTAGAAAGTGATTTTCTAAGACGGTTACTAGTTAACAACCGTCATAGAAAGTCAT
Organism: Glycine tomentella; assembly: GCA_007407185.1. Taxonomy (NCBI): domain Eukaryota; kingdom Viridiplantae; phylum Streptophyta; class Magnoliopsida; order Fabales; family Fabaceae; genus Glycine; species Glycine tomentella. The sequence continues at coordinate 407,542 of PYAF01000602.1, forward strand.
TTTCTAAGACGGTTCATATAGAATAACCGTCTTAGAAAGTGTTTTTCTAAGACGGTTACTAGTTAACAACCGTCTTAGAAAATCATTTTCTAAGACGGTTCATATATAATAACCGTCTTAGAACGTGCTTTTCTAAGACGGTTCTTATATAACAACCGTCTTAAAAAGCTGCATTCTAAGACGGTTCTTGTTTATAACCGACGTAGTTTCGTGTTTTTTTTTATTTTTTTTCCAATTTTTTTACACGTACATAATAATAGCCGCGGTGATATAAAAATATTAATGGACCATACGATGTATATAAAAATAAATATCATTTTATTAACAAAATTAATCTCAAAGTTTCACTAACAACAATATACATAAGATAAAATATAACATCTATAACATTTGTGATGCTAATTACAATGGTAAAAAAAATAAGGCAATTAA
>PYAF01000602.1:408073-419913 GCA_007407185.1 Glycine tomentella
AATTTATAAAGGGATTGAAGCATCTGTAAGACTAAACACAATACATGTGATATAGCATAAATGAAACAATTAAATAGTGGATCTTAAGTTAATGGATAGATAAAAAATACACAATTAAATAGTGAAGATCAAATTCATTAAAAAAAAGATAAAATAAGTCAAATATTTATCATAAATGAAACTTCTAACTTACAACAAACCCCAAATAGAATCAAATAATATCAAGTCAAATATTTAAGAAAAGTCTTACACGTACATAAAAACCAAAGTCTATCTCCTATCCTATTCATCCAATAATGTTATCCTATGGCATATTATTTAGAAGCTATATCAATATTTAAATTATATACGATGGTGGCAGCCAAGTGATAAGCCCATGCCAGCTTTTATTTTCGTTGGAGCTATACCATGCATGGCCACAATCCATGTCTATTTAAAAATTGTGTAACCTATAATATAGCTTTCATAAATGATAATAATAAACAAGTACTAATAATAAAATCATGAAATAGAAAATAAATAAAAAATGCAGTACCTTGACTTGTTGCTTGACCAAAAACCTTATTAAATTTAAAAAGCTTGCAATTTTCTTTTCCTTGTTTAAGAGGATTGCCAACAATTAGTTCTCCATCATCACCAACAAATTCAATTGTTGTATGACTTTGACTTTGCCCCGGAAGAAATGGTCTAATTCGACAATATACCCTTATATTACCTATTCATAAATGGTTTAGAATAAAAGAATAAATAAATCAGGTCAGATATCAAGCAATCACCAATCCACAATCTTTATATACACACCATATAATACATACCTTTCAAATCTTGAACTTCATTATACAATTTCGTATTTTCAGCTAGAACTACATGATAATTTTCAGCAGCCTCAGCTAGACCTTTCAACTTGATTCCTACATATGCACATCTTGTTAGTTGTAAATACATCTGATCCATCATAAAATAACTAGCAATGATAAACCACAAAATTATTTAAACATTGTACCCTACCAAAGTACTTGAATTCCTCTAAGAAGTTTCTTTTTGTTTTTATCACATCATCTTTGACAAACTTCATAGCAGCTCTCAGTTCCTAAAAGCCCTTAAATTATATGGTATAGCACAAGAAAGAAATGGCAAACATAAATGAAAAAGCAATACAAAGAAGCAAACTTGGAAACACATAAGAAGCCAACATTCTTGAATAATAGAATGTTGATCAGCCATGTACCATATAATGAAAAACCAGGAAACAGCAGAAAAACAGGTTTGTCTACAAAAGAAACCAAGGAGTGATCTGCATTATTTGTTATCCAACTTCACTCTTGATTATGTAAAAGCAACTTTCACCTCAGCCTCTCTAGATTACCTGGCCATAAACAATGAATCAGAGAGTTTGACACCTTGTGTTTTGATTATTTTAATTACTCATTGGTGAATTTTCTCAACCACTTTATTTCTTCTTTCCTCATCAATGTCTCTAGTGTCTGCAACAATGCAGAAAAACTACACAGTAATTTATAAAGTAACACAATATACTAGTAACTGGATATCCATTAGGTAAAGAAAAAAAGAAGTAAACAATTCTTAACAAACATAAAGAAACAACTTTTGCATGGTAAAACCAGTTCTGATTAAACATTATAAGAATGCCTGATTCAACCAAAGTTGTCCTGTAAATGCACACCAATTTCTAGGTGAGATTTGTTGGGGATGTTGTTGATTGGTCCCGGATGCAGTTCCAGGATACCTTGTAAGATAAAAGAGGTTAGTTTAAATGGAAGTTCTAGATTAATCGAGGCACTTCAATAATAACCTAACGACAATATCAATTGAACCAGAATCCAACACATGCCTCTCTACACAGGGGTAATTCAGAAGCAGCCAGACCAACATCATGAAATAGAGAAAATTAACATCAACAATTCTTAACAACATAGATCAACATGAAATTATGTACGACTAGGATGCTCCAGGGAGAAGGAATTAACTAGTGAACAAATTTAGACCCAAAAAAAAAAGAAGAACCGACCAATTTCTCAAAATAGAAAAAGAAAAAATAAGAAATGGGTCTCACCATTGCCACCTCCGTTAGGCCCCTCGTCAAGTGTCTCGACATCCTCCACGGCGGCCACCGCGTCTGGCTCTCCAGCTTCCTCAAATTCATCGGCTTCCTACTCATGCTCCTCCCCCCTCGCCATCTCCTACCTCCGCGAAGGGAGCTCCAGTTCGAAGAGCTTCGATGTCGGAGGGTTCGGCCACGCGAAGTGCGGAGGGCTCATATGCGTATGAATCTACCTTTCCACATACATTTTCTTCTTCTTGTTCTTCAACAAAACTCACTAACTTTCCATAAGACCTAGGGTTTCACTTATACTCCCAAATCAAATTAGTGGACAGTTTGGAGTGTCCATGTTCATAAATGAGGTGGGTAAGAGTCAGAGAGAGGGTTTGGAGATTGAAGGAAAGTGAGGAATGGAGAAGAGAGAGAGTTTGGAGATTGAGAGGGTTTGGAGATTGAATGAAAGTGAGGAATGGAGACGAAGCAATTCAAATAAAAGGAACGCGTATTAAAGTCATAAAATGCCAACAACGACGGGTTTTATAAAACGTACAAAACCGTCTTAAATTACAATTTTCGAAGACGGTTTTCGCAAAACCGTCTTAGAATGATAGTTTCTAAGATGATTTTCGCATAACCGTCTTAGATTTATTGTATTTATTTATAAAAATGCCACCGCCTTTTTTTCTAAGACGGTTTTCCATCAACCGATATTAATTCAGTGTCGTAAAAAACTAATTTTGTAGTAGTGAAAGTTAATATAAAATGTTAATTTTGGATGTAATTTAATTAGTTTATATATAATGGGTATTTCTTATTAGCTTATGTGTTTAACAACTTTTAATTGGTATTTTTCTTTTTCCTATAGCAACCGATAGATTTTGTTTTTTACCGACAGTAAATCCGTTTGTAAATTTCGTCGCTGAGGATAATACTTCTGACCAGCATACATCCATCGGTAAACACAGCATAAATAAAGTTTTAATCATGCATTATTTTTTATTGGGATGAAATGTCAGTCAAACTTAGAGTTAGTTGTTTACCCAAAAAACTTGTTAGTTGGATTTCTCTAAAATGTTTTGAAATATCGACTCATTATTTAAAAATAAAACACTTTAGTACATGAGTGATGGCAATACACTTTAGGAGTACTTTTAACAGAGGTGCTTAATTATTTGATGCAAATTTATTAAGCATTGGTTTTAACAAGAGATGCCTTTTGGAACAGTTACTGTTAATAGGTACTCATGAAGCAGTAGGACCTTATATAAGTATCGGTCCTTAAAAATTTTGTAGGTTCCACTGTTCCATATGCATGTTTTTTATGTAGTGATAAAATATAAAAATGCGAAGTTATTTGGACTGATTTAGTATAAACTTTTGGAGTCACTGAGTTAGAGAGAAGAGTCGTTTAAATTATAAAAAGTAGATATGAGTAATGTATGACAGTGAGACCTATTTAAGGCCCTCCAAAAGGTGAAAAAATCAGTTCCTAGAATAGATATGACCTAATGTACTTCTTTTAACACTCTTTAATTTTATAGGATAAAATTTATTATAAAAAAATTGAGTAAGGTTAAGTAAATGCTTAATTAATTTTATATGTTCTCAAATATAAGAAAAATTAACTAATTTTATTTTATTTATTACTATTATTTTTAAAATATCATTCATTTAATTAAGATGTTAGTTTGAATGATTTTTTTTTTGTATCCTTAATGTCAAGTTGCAATAAGAATAATTTGAAAAAATATATTTTTTAATTAAAATTGTTACAGTTAAATATAATTAATTAACTTTTTTTTTTAGTTAATATGGTTTTTTTGTTCTTATATTTAAGAACACGGAAAGTAATGGTTAAAAGCTACAGAGGACGATAATGCTGCCTCGGACAATCCAGTTATCTATTAAATACTACTTCGGATTAATTTATATCAAGGATATAATCATTTATTATAATTTTCAATAATGTTAGAAATAGTTACTTTTTCAGCAATAATGTTTACTAAACGTGCAATATTGCGTCAACATTACCCCATCTCCCATACACTCTCGCATTGAATTCTTTTAACAATTTCAAATTAGTCTCGAAAGGGTATGTGTGTGGCTGTGTGGGGGCAATGCCTCAAGCAAACGCCAAGAAGCTTTATGGAAACGCCAAAAGCTTCAAAGTTGACGTGCTTACGCCACTTATTTTTCTGCGTTAGGTTCAAAGACAACGATGATAAGCATAGTAAAACTAAGCGCATTTACACATAATAATGGCGTGTGCTATGCTTTTGAATTTAGTGTCAGTAACGAAAACGAATTGGCTTATCCTTGGTGTGTATATTAAAAGGTGAGATTTGGTTTGAATGTTTATTTTTTATTTTTTTATCCTTGGTGTGTATATTAAAAAGTAAGATTTAGAAAATATGCATGGAGAAGAAAATATTTTAAAATATTATCGTATTTTTAGTTTTTCAGAAAAAATTAAAAATGTTAATTTATTATTTTCAATTTTAGATTTTTTAAAAATATTTTCGGAAAAAATTGTTTTTTTTATAAAAAAATTAAGCAAATATATTTTTATTTTTTGTTTTCTTTAAAAACAAAAATATAAAACACTCAAAAACCAAGTGTGACCTTAGAGTTTGTGGTTCCATTTACGTGGAGAATCTCCTTAATATCATTCTTGTCGAATCTAACACAATATTTTAAACCTCATTTTCTACCTACATAATGCTACCTGGCACTGAGGCAGCAACCCAATAAATTATCCATAGAGATATCGCAAATTTTCCAATTGGGTAGCCCCTACATTGAAAATAAAATCACTTTAAACATGTGGATGTCCATTTTTTGTGAATTTTTTTAAAATGTGAAAGAGATTGAAGGAAGTATTCGGAAGAGTTTCATAAATATTTTTCACTTATTTGAATAAGTTATATGAAAAAATTACCAAATTAATTTTTAACTTATTTTAACATTTTTATTAAATTTATAAATATATATTTATTATCAAGAATTTTTTTAAAAATGATGAATTAATTTATTTACCTATATATATACATTGTCTCTACGTGAGGCACGCCTATTGGAACTGGTTTCTAGTTTGGCAACATAACTTTTTTTTTATCTTTACATAAAGTTTGTTTAAAATGTATTATCTTAAATAAATATAAAAATAATTTAACACACACACACACACAGAATACGTTTTAAGAAAATTAAAAATACATTTTATATCAGTAATATTTTTTTAAAAAAATTACATCTAAACATAAAAAGAGATTTCTCTTTTGCGAGATTGGTGTTTATTTGTGATATTGGTACGGTATTAGAATTATAGTAAAACAAAAAATCATTACTACCCTGAAGAGTTCGAGAAAGTATATTTGGAAGAACAATTTTTGGACTTCATTTGATTTATAAATAATGATTTGTTTGGAAACTTTAAAATAGATTTTGATTGTTTTTAAATAATGCTAAATTATGTCTTTTTAAAAAACCACTAGGATTTGGATGGGTATAAGTGGATTTGATTTAATTTTGGCTTGAGTATTGAATTTAGCATTTTATAAGCCATCAACCTAGTGCTAGAAGGGTTAGTGAAGGCTAACAGGTGGACCTTGGGGATAGATAGACAAGCAAATTCCACATTGAGTTCTAGGTCATTGCAAACCTTGTAACATGCTAAGACACTACCCAGGTACGTATATCTATCCTAACATGCCACCATATCATTTTTATAACTAAGTCTATTATTGTTGTTATACTAGGCTAAGCGATACGTATATAGTGGTCACTCAAATTGGTGATAATTCTCATGAGTGAAGTCTACATACACTACATGACTATTATCAAGTTACTTTGATACGTGTCTTCATTTATTAGTGGTGATTGTTATAAGAATTGATGTGTGTGCAATTGTTGGCAGTGGTAATTGTATGAATTAATGAGTGTAAACCATTACTTGTTTTATGAAGAATTTTAATTGTATACTCATTTTTAACCTAAATTAAAAGTACTAGAGCTCTATTTTGTATCTAAGTTTGTTCTTGTATGCTTATCCTTGCATGTGTTTGTGTGTGTGTGATTGTGACATTTAAGGTCACGAAATTAAATGTCTTGGAAAAAGCTTATGATTAGGATGATGGTCTCTTATACAAAAACATCTCCCACGATGAGGAGGAACTTCACTCAAAGACTTTCAAGACTATGCTTGGTATTAATATTGTTCTAAGTAATGTTATAGGTAAGACCAACTTAGAGAGTGAGTTGTGAAAATTCTAAACTTATCTTATATTTAGAATTTTTACATGTCATGTTATATATGATGATAGTAGATTATGCTTTAGTTGTTAAGTTTATTATGATTTGTTATACTTGTTTTTGTTAAGTTCACTCATTGCGTTGTTGTATGTGTGGTGCATGCGTGTGATGATCATGTATTTAACGTACATGGGGAGCAAATGGATGGGAGGTAGTTTTGTGTCTTTGAAGATTTCATGAATATGCGTATTTGGACATTAAGACACATTATTTGATTTTGTTTTCTCTTTAAAGGTATGTATATTGTTGATTGACTTATAGAGTTTATATAGCTTATCCTTTTAGTATGATTTATGTTTATATGCATGTATTGAGAAGATTCGGATGACTATGATATTGAATATATGTGATGTGGTGTTTTATTTTGGTGTTCTTCATTTTTAGCCTTTAACTTTTGAGGCGTGAAAAATTTGCAAATATTTTTATTAATAAATTAATTGAAGAGTTTTAAATTAAATAAAATCAAGTCTTCCGCTTGAGTTAGTTTTTAGTTTCATATAACAATAATGGATCATTACAACTTTCCTTAACCAAGTCATTATCTAAGAGTCATCAACTCATTCTTTAATAGGCACACTATCAAAGTCTCAAGTTAGGATTCTCCCACTACTTAGAAGTTTATTTTCATGTTCTATTTCATTGCTCAATAGGGTTTTTCATCCTTTTGTACGTCATGATATCACTTCACTATCGGTCGCTAAGGAATCAATATATAGTCTTGTAAAATGACCCTTGTTAATTCACATGGGATTCCATATGCCCCATCTCTGGTTAGAGTGTAAACTAACGATGCTTTCAACTAACTACTAGACTCCTGTCACCTAGAGTGCAACATTCCATCACTTGCATCATGGCACTAGTATAACTCTCTCAAAACTTTGTTTTCCTGGTTTGAGTTGCAACCATTTTACAAGTGGGTGAGTAGAAAATACATAGGAGCACTATATGTAGTACATAGATTTTCTAAGGTACAATCACTTATTTTTTTAGAAGAAGTACATTATAATTATGATTATCTTAAAATACACTCAAGGTGTAGCCTACTAATATACTTATTTAAAAATCAAAGGTTTAAATATACTTTTCATCCTTACAATTAACTTTTTTTTTTCATTTTCGTTCTTGTAAAAAAATGGTTTTAGTCATTGTAAAATATTTTTTATTTTATTTTTCATCCTTAAAGTATTTTAAATAGTATTTTAAATAGTAAAAAAAATTATCTAAAGTAATTTTAGGACAAAAAATAAAACAAACATAATTTATAGGGACTAAAGTGAAAAAATTACAAGTACGAAAAATAAAGTAAAAACACTAAATTACATAGATAAAAATTATATTTAAACCAAAAACAAATGGATGCACTTTAGTAAATTCTTGTAGAATTTGCCAATATATACCCACTTAATTTTTAAGTGAAACACTTTAGAAAATTATAACTATGATTATTTTAGAATACATCTAAGAAATAATTAGCTAGCATATTCCTAGAAAATAAGTATATGTTAGCAAATCTCGTATAATATGTGTGTAGTTTAGTCTATTAATCCCCTTGTGATCCGTCGCTAATGGGTCATGCCCATGGTGATTTTGCTTATTGAGAATGCACAAGTTAATTAATCCGAAGGAGATTACTCTAATAACATTGTTAGTGGAATAAACCTTTATTCGACTTAGAATTACGTGCAGGGTATCTAGCAAAAATAAATAATTGTCAGAAAAAGAGAGAATCGAGAGTTATGTAATAGTATTAAGTATTGTAAAGACACCGCAGCATGTAGACTTATAATAGAACAAATAAACAGTACTATGTTTGACAATGAACGTAATAAGATTTGAAGATCATTAACTATTAAATCCGAATTAAAACAAATAAATGGGTTTCTTATGAAACCTGTGGGTTGGACAAAGGACTCTTGTTTAGGTGTTAAAGAAAATTAGTATTATAAGGGAAGAAAATGATGATGATGACTATGAGTCATGTGGAGATGGAGCTTATCCTAATCGATCCAATCACAACAAATTGCGATGACATCAGCCAATAATTTAAAAAAGTGAGAATTTTTTTTTCTTAAAAAAAAAAGAGAGAAAAAGTTGGGTTGCTATAGTGGAGAGTAAAGTGGAGACAACGCACATATTGTACAGGTTATGGTACCGAAGGATTTATAGGCCTATTAGGTCATGATTAATGTGTATGTAAAGCTAATAAAAGAAGAAGACCTTCAAATATGCATGTGTATAATGGAAATTTCAGTGAAATGGTATCGGATTGTGACAAGTGGCCAAATGATTTTTCTTTTTACTAATTTGTTTATTCACCCTTTCATTGTTTGTTCTAAAAATATATATTTATTTTTTCGTTTTAACATATTACAATTGGTGCTGTCAAGAGTCAATTCATGCGTGTGAACACCTTTACCAAATAATCAAAAGCAAATTGTTCACGTTTATCTAATTATACCCTAAAAATATTATATATTAAAATTGATACTTGAATTTTAGTGTTACTATGTCAAATATTGCATTTAATTTTTAAAAAGTTTATTTATTTATTTTTCAATGATGGTAACGAGTATTAAATCTAAATCTTCGTTCAGATAAAAAAAAACTTATACATAACAAAAAACTCTAAATCTTCTGGTCCTAGTGGTTTAAGTTAGTATTTTTATTAGGACTTTATTTTCAAATATTTTACTAGTTATATTGTATTTTAAAACGTTCATATGTCAACCTATTCTTTTGTTACAATATATGTGTTTTAACTATAAATAAAATTTAGGGTTAAATATATTTTTAATCTATATAAAATAAGCAAATTTTGGTTATGATTCTTGTAAAAAAAATCCTTTGATTCCTAAAAAAATATGAAATCACTGTTTTTTAGTTTTTATTGTTATGTAATACTTGTTAATTGTTTATGTAGTCAATAGAAAGTCAAGTGACTATCTTAGATAACACCGGCCGGCTAAGGGGAATTTGTTTCTGGTATCATATTACATTCCTAAAAATATTATAACTAAGAATGTTATTCGTGAGTATATTTTTTTAAAAAAAGGTGTATCGTTAAATTTTAATATTTCTCTATAAAAAAAATTATAATTCAAGATAATTTAAATAAAAATGAGTTACAAGTGTGATAGACACCAATTACCTATATTTCCATAAGAATATCCTTTTTCCACTCTTCATTATGGGAATAGAAACTGTTTTTTTTTTTTAGGAATAGAAACTGTCTAAGACATGAGAATATAGCTTTTTGAGAATAAAAATACCTAAAAATATTTTTTTATAATCTTCTAATAAATATGAAAATAAATATTCTTACTTTCACATTCCAAAAATAGAAGATGATGTGAAACAAATGTCCTCTAGTTTTTGTTATACTATGATAGCTTTTGACATGTCTATTTTTCTTCTTCTAGAGTACCTTAAAATTAACATTTGAGAAAAAATTTGATTTCAGATTTTGGAAAAATATTTTTTTTTACATGAATCAAAATCGATATTAGATCACTTTATAAAGTATAGAACATTCATCTCATATTTTAGAAGAAGAATAACTCATAAAAAATGTTTTAGAAGAATAAAAAAAAATGTAATTTAAAATTTACTTATTTTACAATAATTAAATCATATTTAACCCTAAATTTACCATTTCATGAAAAATTGCAAAGTCCCAATTATCATAAAACAAAATCCAATCATTACCTAAATAACCATTCATGTCAATCACAAAAGTTGTTTATTATAAGTCATGTGTCACTCTTCATCAATCATATTAAAATCATTATATTGAAGTAGACACACGTGTACGTAGGGATAAATACATATTTTTAATTACTTGACAAAAAATAGTTAGCATGAAATAATTATAATCTAAATATTTTATTTTTTATGCAAGCTAAATATATTCTTAGAGTCTATTTGGATACAAGGTCAGAAGTACTTTTGAGAGTTTCTCTACTGAAAAAAGCACTATATTTTCAATAGAAAAATTCTCAAAAGCACTTTTAACTTGTATCCAAACAGATCCTAAATCACCTACTTATCTTCTACTAATATAATAATAACAATTAAATTATTATAATAATTTGACATACTTAGTATTCTACTTTCCTCTTATATAAATAACAAAATAATATTCACATGCACAATATGCAGGAGAACTACTTGCATGACAACCTAATTTTAACTTATTGCTAATAATACTTAATTCAATAAAGAAGCACCTTTCAAAAGACAAATAAATGAAGGGAATAATATTTCGAAAAAAGTAAGAAAAAACAGGGGTAAATGAAGTAAATGTAAATGTTTTGATAAACACGTACGGTAACTTTTTTTTATTAGTGATATACTCATATACATAGTAACTAACAAATTAAGCTAATGCCACTAATCTACAGATAGTACGTACGTATTACTGACATTCATAGAAGCCTAAGCTGTAATCATGCAATCTAACATGTTAATAGAGGTTAATCATTTGATTGAAAAATTGTACCGGCACACATACAATTTTGTTCACATAAATCTCAATTATATTATATATTAGCTAAATTTAATCCAGTTGAAACATATGGGTGTAAGTATTTATATGAGTTGTTTAACTTTAAATAATGTTGTTCAATTATTTTTCATTGGAGCAAATGACGAGTTACTTATACAAACATCATTGTTTATATAAACAATGTTGTTTGACAAAACTTATTCAATAAAAAATATATTTTTTAAGCAGCATTGTATGACTTACAAAATAAGTTAAACTTATTGAAGTGAATATTTTTATGCAGGGTGCTTTAATCTATATGATTTTGTAGACCCACAAAATAAGATAAATAATATTTAAATAATCATACATTATAGATGTTCTAAGTTAGAATATATTTAATTTAAACAGGATTTTGTTTATATATCATTTGTTTTTTGAGCAAATTATTACAGCAACATTGATTCCCTGAGAATTTGTAATTACATTAGTATCTCTTACTTTTTTAACCATTACTTTCACCTCTCTTGTAAGGGTTGTTAGTGTAAGGTTTGAGGGGATGACACTGAAGTATTTTCAAACCTATAAGGTGGTATTAGAGTAATGTTTTCAAAACTTAAAATAAAATTAGTTAATAAAAAAGGTAAAGTTATGTGTAATTTGAGAAAAGCTTATGGGGTGTTGTTATAATTTGCTATTTTTTTTTCTAGAAAAAAAAGAATTTAATAACTATGTATTGTAAAAACTTTTGAACTGCTGGCCAATTCAAGATCAATATTAGTTTGACTTTTAAGATAGTTATTATAAAATGGTTAAAAACCAATAACTTATCATACATGATAATTAATGATTAAATAATAGTATAAAACAATATTATAATATTAGTACACAGGCTTTTTAAGCTATTTTCTCAAGAAACATTAACAAATTATATGTTTATAACTATCGAAAATGATAATTGGTATAAAGTTATCAGTTTAATTT
>PYAF01000602.1:420013-445926 GCA_007407185.1 Glycine tomentella
ATATTAGTACACAGGCTTTTTAAGCTATTTTCTCAAGAAACATTAACAAATTATATGTTTATAACTATCGAAAATGATAATTGGTATAAAGTTATCAGTTTAATTTATTTTATATACTATTATTTTCTATTAAATAAGTCATTAAAATTATATTAGGAATATTTAGAATTAATTAAAATTATCCAGCTTAATTTAGAATTATTTTTGTGAATCTAAAATTTTATTTTCATAATATAATTTTAAGAATAAATAAGTACAAATATATTAAGAAATTCAATTTATATAACATTATATAAGTTTATACTAGATGAAAGCTCTTTATGTTTTCTCCCTTTATAATTCAACATAGGAACCTCAACTTCTCGTTAAAAAAAAAAAAAAAAAGGAACTTCAACTGATAATATGACTTGTTTTTATTGTCCCGGGAAAGTTTATGTTCAAAGCTTTAAGTTGCACGTGTTTAAATATAAGTAATTTGAAGAGTGTAATTAATTTTTTTTAGAGAAATTCAAATGTTTGTTTGGATAAGAAATTTAGAAGGAAACTGGAATTCTAGTAATTTATGAATGTATTTTGATTACTTAAAACTATAAAAATTAAAATTTCATAAAAAAAGTAAAAAAATTAAAATTATTTATGCTTTTTCTTCTCTCTCCTCTCTTTATTTTTCACCCTCTTTCTTCTCTTCTTTCTCCTTCATCTCTCATTTTTCACCTTTGTTCCTGTCTCTCTCCTTTATCTTTCCTTCTTCCCCCTCTTTACATTCACTCTTGCCCCTCTCTCTATATCTAAGTTTCTTTTCTTATCACTCTTTTCTTCCCCTTAACCTTTCTCTCCCCTCTCCCCTATTTTTCTTACTCTTTTCTCCCTCTATCTTCTTTATCCTTTATCTGTCTTCTATCTATCAATATGATTGTAAAAAGTGCTAATATTTATATTTAAATTATTAAATATTATCTAATACTAAAATATGCAAATATATATATTTTTAGTCTCTTTCAAAGAGTTGTAAGATTGAGTTAATGATTGAAGGAAAAAAGGGAGAGAAAAATCATATGTTTAAATTTCTCCTACTAACATAAACTAACAAACTAACAACTAACTTTTCTCGATCAGTTAAAAAAATTGAAGTTTAGTCTTAGTTTATCTAAATCTTTTGTTTATTTTTTGTCCGTCTAAACTATTTTCCATCTCTCTATAATTAGCTATCTAAACCTCTTATAGGATAAAAAATGGAATATTTCTAAATTAGAGCGACTAAGAAAACCAGTACAAAAGTGGTGTATCAAACTGGTCATTTGAAAAAATAATTAAATCTTTTTTCTTAAATTAAATTTAAAATATTTTTAAGATAAATAAAAATAAATAATTATGGTATCTGATCCGAACCAAATCCGGTTATAATCAAGTTTTATTGCATCATGTCATCAGATTTACCATTAATATAATAAAAATGAAAAAAATTAGAAAAATGATTATAATAGTATACAATTTTATACTTCTAACTCAAAAACTATTTCTTAATTAATAGTCAAATGCAGTAAAAAATATTTAGGTGAATCGGATTAAATCGAATAATTTTGAAAACCGAAATTTTAAATCCGATTTAAATTCATCAGATTTGTAATTTTTCAATATAATTCAAGCCAATAATTCAAATCAATATGCATTTTTCAGTTTAGATTTATTCGAATTCAGCGAATTATTATCAAATTGATCGGTTTCTCTAGCCACTAATTATTAGGACACCCTAACCTAACCTACACTTCACCTCATGAGGGAACAATAATGATTGTAAGAATACTTTTATTGTCACATACGAAACAAATGGTATAAGAAAATGTTTGTATATGGCACGCATGGACGTGCGTGTGTAAAGGAAGAGAGAAACTTGGAGAAATAATGAAGTGGGTAGGGTTTAGGGTTTGAGTTGACGGGCTATGCAATTGGATGTTGGGGTGGTGCTGCTGCACACAGCCAGCACCCACACTTGCTTTGCTCGTGAACAATTGGACCCACTCAGAAAACACACATTATTTCATGTTACACTGATATTGTTATCCTTTGAAACGAGGCTTCTTGTTTTGCTTGGTGCTGCAATTGGCCATTGCAAGTGATGAATGGTTGGCACAGAAATGTGCAGCCGTTAAATCGAGTCCCCCTTCGTACAATGCACTCTCCGTTTCTTTTGTGGCACCCTCTTTTTTCTACATATCCATATATATAGACCATTAGAGAGAGTGGATTAGAAAATGGTTCATTTGTCTCTTGGATTTAATTTAATGTTAGAAAAAATATTTTTCTTTTTTAATTTATTACAAATTCAGTTGGTTACCAATAAAGTATCGAGTCGGGTGCATAATGTGTGCAAATTATTATAAATTTTATGGGTTTTTTTGGATAGGCAAAAAAAAAGTATGATTTACATGCATTTGATTATTTTGATATTAAAATACTTACATTTGTATGATAAATTTTAGATTTCTCACTTAGACATGTGCTCTTATGTGAATATGAGATTTTGTTTTTGTATATTAGTGATAATGAAGTTTTAACTTAAAATTTCATATGCTCTAAAAAAATTAAAAGATCATGTATAAAGTATTTAAGTCTTCTGCTTCTAATCAAATTGACACTAAAGGACAGTGGCGGGCGCGCGCGCGCGCGCGCGCACACACACACATATATATATATATATAAAAACGAGAGTAAGTAAATATATCCCTCATTTTAATTAATAAAGTCACATATGTATCTATATTGTATCCTAAAATTTTGTATTTTATACCCCCTAATTATTTTATGTTAATTTGAATCCCTAACTTATTTTAATGTTTGGATAAATAAACGTATCCTTTATTTTATAAAATTATAAGCATTTATCTTAACATTTTATTTATATCTCTTATTTTTATATGTATAAATTTATTATCTTTTTTCTCACTCTTTTATATTATTAGATTAGATTTTAAAAATAAATGGTCTCCATTAATCCAAGATCCTAGATCGCACTGATAAAGGGTAAGTGAATATGAGATTTTACCTTCTAAACGGTTGTGCTAGATGATGAGAATCAAAAAGGTTAATTGCCAAGGGGTTTGCTCTAATTGATAGACATTATAAGTGTGCCTAAAAAAAGTTAAGCCTTGGGATTTTGTATCACCTGAAGAAATTAGTAAAAAAAAATGATTGCATAAAACGTTCCAAATTTTGTGATAGTTAAATATTTATGTATTCATTAAAAAGGTAATAAATAAAAGCAATTATAATTGGGAATATATATTAAAATCCGAGCACTGAAATGACAAAATTAGGGCGTACGTCGTCCTAGGTATGTGTCAATATGAAAATGTAGGAATCTAATGGTGCAAGATTTAAAAGATGATAACCAAGGACGATACTTTTTTAACCTTTATTCTAGTAGCTTTGCTGCTTCCCGGGGACAATTGATCCTTTTAGCTAGGTACTTGATTGATAGGTGCATGCATCTTATATCATTGACAGGCAAATGCCTCTAGTCTTGACAGGTTTCAAATTTAGTTAGGATTGTAAGTTCATCATTTTCAAAATTTATGCTAGTTTGCGGTTGAGAATAATACATTTACATTAAAATATAGCACAAATAATTTTATTCTCAATATAGCAATTCTGTTCTGCTTGAACATAAGTAAGGTAAAAAAAACTTAAGTTTTTTGTTTTTGTATATTAGTATTCTTTTCATTCTTATAGTATTTTTTTTTTCAAAATTGTTTCTGTAACTATAAATTGGAAAACTTTCACTTTTACTCCAGGACATCAAACCCTGTTAAAATAATGTTAAATTGATGACATCGTCGTGCCATACATGACCATGGGTCGGGGAAGTAAAAGTGCTACATCATCAGTGTTACATTAGCGACAGTATCACCTCATTACTAATTTACTACAGTTAAATGACTATAAATAAATAAATAAATAAATAAATTTATAGAAATTAAAAATTAAAAATAAAATACATCGATTAAAAGAAAAAAGTAACATAATAGCTGGCATGAAAAAAATTAAGCCTTAATTATAATGTATAAGTTAAATTAAAATAATAATCATGCATTTTCTAAGCCTTAAATATAATATAGGGGTGTAAATGCAGTTGTAAACCATGACCTCCCAAGCAAAATACTTCCAAACATGAAGAGAAAGCCAAAAGCCAAAAGATTGAAAAACTAAAAGCCAATAAATTAAAGAATCAAACCAAGGACTTAGGTATACTTTCCAAATTCCTTATTCATTATCCAAGTTAGTCTACATTGATCCATTTAGGGCTTTAAAATTGAACTAGGGTCAAGCATATTAAGCAAGAATATGAAGTATTTAACCAAAAAAAGCTTAGGAAGCTTAAAACTTCAATTTTAGGAAAACTAGATTTTGAAACTTGAGTCTAGTATTTGGAGACTCAAGTCCCAACAACAAGACTCAAGCCCAAAATTTGGATAGAGTCCCAACAACAAATCCAAGCTTTCACTTTTCAAACTTGAGCTTTCATAGTGAAAACTCGTAAAGACTTGAGTCCCACTTTGAGAGACTCAAGTCTTACAAGTTACATGGATGTGGTTATTTAGATAATTCAAAGATGGCATGGATTAGTTGGGAGCCTGTGTATTATACTAAATCTAAAGGTGATTTGGGGATAAAAAATTTAAAGCTTTTCAATATTAGTCTACTTTCAAAATGGTAGTGGAGAATCCTAAGTGATCAATCAATAGTTTGGCAACCCTTTATGAGACTAAGATATGGAAACATCATTTCACCATCCTTTTTGCAGGAAGGTCATCAAAAAAATCCTTATGGTGGTGAGATTTGTGTAGATTAGAAGGGATATAACACTACCACAAAAAAGTGTGTTTTACAATGCTAAATTGATGACAATTTTCAGATACCGTCTTAAAATAAAACATGGTGGAAATTTTGTAAATAAGAGAAGATGAGTGATAATGATTTTACAAAAACCTTTATGAAATATTGCGTTCTACGACTGTTATTTATAAAACAGTCATGGTTGGCGCACTCATTTCACTCACTCATCTTCCAGTAATTGTCATCACGTTCATGCTTGTGCCCTCACTCACTCACTGGTGACGACGCTTAAGTCTGTTCACTGTTGTGGCACTTCACTCTTGTTCCTTGTGACTACGCTTCACTCTCCTTCATGCGTGTCCTCGTCATCGTTGTCGCATGCCCTCACGATGGCTTCACTCTACTTCACTGGAACTCGCATTCTCTATCAAACGGTGAAACAAGGTTAGTACGAATTATTACTTCTGTTTTTGCATCTTCAAACCCCATTTGAGTAGAGATATGTGAAACTCAAACACTAGTTAACACTACTCTCTCTATGGCTAGTGCCAAATTCCTTAATCTCCTCATCTCTTCTTCACGATCTTCCTTGGTCAAGCCCTCTAGGCCACTTCTCTACAACCCCATTAAGGTATTTTATATATCATTCACTTTTGTTGTCTCTTTGCTTGTGTTGTGTTTAATTATTAAAAATAGTACTAAGTTCTATTATGTTTTGACATTTTAAAAGGGAACACCCATTTCTTGTATGCTGGAAATCTTATCTTCACATAAGTTATATTTTTCTCTTTTTATGATAGTAATGTTTTCTCTTGTATCTTTTAAAAAATGAAGGCATTCAGGTTCTGTCTTAAGTTTTATAAAATTCTTAAAGGCTTTGTCACATTGCTTGCACTTAATAATGGAGTTGTGAGTTTATGGCATGAAGTGTAACAAACAACCAAAATGTTCGTAGGACTCAGGAGCATTGGTGATGATGTTGGTGTTCTGGTTCATATGGTTACATTGGCAGTTCTTGAGATTTTGGTATCATCCTTTGTTCTACCTTTTAAGTCAGAAGTTTTCAAACCACTAGTTTTTGGATTTGTTTTGTGCAATGATGTAAAGGACTTGATAGTTAAAATTTATAAAAGGGGCATGTTTTTGTTAGAGTATAATTGTTGTTCTTCATTGTTTGTTAAGTATTCCCGTTCTATTTATGATAGTTAGATTTCTGTTAAAATGACAGAGAGGAATGAAAATTTTCCAATAAAGATGCATGGTTTGGTGTTTGAGAATCTGAAAGGGACCATTATTTATTTACTTAACCTTGTATGTATAAACTCTAGTATAACCACCACCTTGCTATTGCCATACCACTATAGTGTTTTTGGGGTCACTCACTTTGTGTTGCAATTCAAGATTATAACTATGATTGAGCTAAATGGAAGCTTAGGTCACTTAACTTGGTTAAACTTTAATACTCTATATTCTTTTTTCACCATAAAGAGAGCCCCCTTCACTTAATTGTTTTCAGCCTAGTTTTACTCTGCCAATGGGAGTTGTATTGGTTATTTGTATTCTATCTATGACGTTATTCAATTTTTGTAGCATGTTACAGCTGCTGTGCGACATGATTTGGTGATCGTGCCGCTACAATATGGTAGAAAAATTAGCTCGTTTGCTTTTTCTACTTAATTATATCAATAAGCTAAAAGAAACATGCCTATATAAGACACCTTTAGAGTTATGATTCTTGAAATATCAAAAAAGTTTTCAATTCATTTTTTCTTGTTATAACACTTCTATTATTTTCTTTGAGCAATGTTGTTCGGATTGAGATCTTGACATTAACGATGGTTATCCAGAAAATCGTCCTAAAAAGTCTATATTCTATAATGATTTTGTGAAAAACCGTCATTGATGTTGAGCTTTCTATGACGATTATTTGGAAATCGTCATAGAAATCTCACTTTTTTATGACGGTTTGTGGAAAATTATCATTGATGTCGAACTTTTTTATGATGGTTTTCTAGAAACTGTCATAGAAAATGAAATTTCTATGACGGATTTCCAAAATAGTGTCATAAAATTACACAATTTTTTTTTAATAGCACAACATATTCTATGATGATTTTGAAACCGTCGTTGAAAGTAGTCCATATTCAATGAAGATGGATTCCATGACAAATAAAAACCATCATGGAAAGCCCTACAGAGCCATCATCGAAGGCTTTATTTGTAGTAGTGTAGTGGTTGGTTTAATTCAAACATCTCCAATGGGTAATGGAGCAACATAATTTTTGGAGTGATATTCAGTTTGGGGATAGAAGCTTGGCTCCACGACTCTATCAAGTAGTTAAACACAAGCAATGTACTATTGCAGGAAAGGGAAGGTGTTTAGCTTCTGGATGGGAGTGACAATAGTTCTGGAGGCGTCATCTTTTTGCTTGAGAGGAGTCCTTGGTGGCTGAATTGATTACATCAATCGATCACATGATTTTCTCCACAAGTAGATACCACAAATGTTTGGATTTGGAAAGCGGATGGAGCACACTTTTTCTTAGTAACTTCGGTGTACAAGTTACTATCCCAATTGTTACAACAAAACATTACAAAGGAGGATCATGATATGCAAATTTTGAACACCTTTTGGAAGAGTATAGTTTCGTCCAAAATTCTTACTTATCATGGAAATTACTGTTGGAAAAACTCTCAACTAGATCACAGTCACATAGACATGGTATTAATATCCAGGATCCGTGGTGTGTTTTTTGTAATGCTCAAACTAAGAATGTAGATCATTTTTTTTTGCATTGTCCTTATTCTTTTGGAATTTGGCAATATGTTCAATATTAGCTGGGGTTTTCATTTGTGCTTCCAAGGGAGATTAAACTTTTGTACACTCAGATCGGTTGGTTCTTTGCTGAGAGAAAATATAGAAATATGTACTATGTAATTTGGCACACTATTTGCTGGTGTCTTTAGAGACATCGTAACAATATTATCTTCCACAATGGTGCGAAGGATTTCTCAAGATTGTTAGCACAAGTAAAAATCTTATCATGACAGTAGCTATTATATAGCTGTATTTTACCTCCTGACACCTTTTTCTTCTTGGTGCATAGATCCTACTCTAATTATTCTTTTGGTAATTCCTTTTTGGATTGACATTTTGGTACCTCTAGAGTTGGAGGTTGAGCATAGTGTAGATCTTGTGCAACTCACTTGTATATCTTTTCGATTGTATGTATATATATGATATTATATTTTCCTTAAAAAAGAAAACATAATTTAGTATTAAGATACAAGTTTATACTTCAACCATTAAAAAAAGTTATCAATATTTATTTATTTTTACTAAATGATATTTTCATAGTTGAAAATTATGAGGAAATCAAAATACTATGTACATAATATGGGTGGTACTATATTCAAATCCCTTACGAAAAGTATCATTCTTGAGTTTTATGGATGAAAAAACATGATTAAGAGAGAAGACTTCAATAAAGATGGTTGGTCAGTCAGGTTTTCTAACAAAGATTAATCATTAACAAAATCAATAGATATTTTGTATATATAACATGTTGACTCCAAAAAAATATTTGATTTTGTAGTTATTGATTCTTTGTGAAAAAAGGTATAACTAATAAATTATTTATTTTAATTATTATTTTGCAAAATTATTTAAATTTGAAGATACTTTTTAAACTTTTTATTATTTAATATTAGTTAATGTTTATTTTTGGTAAAGTTATATTTTTAAATCTGAATTTTTTAAAATAAATATTCAAAACTAAAATTTTACTTATGATAAAAGTTAAATTACTTTATCCAAATAAAGAATTTGAAAGGGATTTAATTTATTTCATCCAAGCAAAATATTTTGAAAACAATAGGAATTGAAGTTTTTAATTTGGGTTGGTTTTTCATTTTTAGTTTTTCATTTTTTAAAAACCAAAATAAGTTTTTAGTTTCAGAGTTTTGTTTTTAGTTTTTTAAAAGTTATTGCAAATTGAATATGGATAAAATGAGACAATCGTTGTATCTTATCCTTCTTAACTATAAAATAATGGTGGTAGGCTACAATGACAGTGATGGTAGTAAGTGTGATGGGGGTGGGGATTGTGGCGATGTAATGATGGTAGTGGTGGTGGCGACAATGACGATAGTAGAATGATGATAGTGATAGTGGTGATAGCAGCAACAACAACAACAATGTAGTGGTGGTGGTGGAATGGCGATGGTGGTCACAACGGTGGTGGAATGATGGTGGTGATGAAATGGTAATGGTGGTGAGAGTATGTTTTTAAAACTAAAAATCAAATGCACATTTTTTTAGTTTTGAAAATGAATGTAAAACTATTTTGAAATTAAGTTAAAAATCATTTCATCTCCATTTTTGTCACCGCATTTTATTTTAAAAATTATATTTAAAAATAAAAAATAAAATCTCACAACCACCCCCAACATAGCATTAAATTTTTATGCATTTTGAATTTCTCAAAATTGTAAAATCTTTCATCCAAAATACTACCTTAGTAAATTATGTATATTTTTTATCTTACTTTTTAAAATAAACTTTTAAATTTTACCTAAAGCATATATATTTATTGTAATTTTAAAGATTTTAAAAATAAATACATAGTTGATACTATGAGTCTATAACTTTGGTAATAGAAGGGGGACAAAGAATTCCGTACACCTTGTAAGAATACGATTCAACCACATAAATTGGCCGAATGTGTAGACATCTTAATAGTGCCATCATGTTTTACTCCCACTTTTTCTTTCCTGATTTTTGTGCCCATGTGGAGATGAGCATTTGTAGGCCACCAATTTCCATGAAAATGGTGTGCACTGTATTTTATCTAAACCTTAACATCCCCCATGCCTCAAAAGGAGACAACCCATTTAAAAAAGGACAAGAGAGGTCAATAATGTACTCATACTCCTCATCTTATGCTATAGGTATTGTTCCAAGCTTTTGGGTTATTCATTTTCAACTAAGAAGGTAGGTAAATTATGATCCCCATAAAGTACATTAAACATTTTATACAATATTAGTATATCTTGTTCGCAGCTTTCTTTGATATTCTTAAATCAAACTTCATTTTTATATATAATTGTTTATGATGCGTTCACCTTTTAAATAAGATTCATATATCCACATAGCTATGAGAGTGCCACCTTGCAATATCCCAGGTTAAATGCTAGTTACTTGTCGTTCGATTATAGCTCTTTGAAGCTTTGGGAACGCAGAGTGGAAGGAATAAATGTAAATTCTTACCTAACTCTTTGGATTATTCTATTTTATTCTCTCTATGTATACTTTAATTCACATATTTATCCTGTATCATAATGGACGTAGAGCTTACAGTTACTAAATTAATGTTTTTTGTGATCATTATTCTTTCACAAAAAGGTGAGTTCTCACGTTGTTCAAGGATATATTCAGGATTTGACTAGAACATTAAGATTGAGAGAATCTCTTCATACTATAAACTTGCAAACAACTTTGATCTAACAAAACTGTTTTTGTGGTGGACATCAATAGATTCTTGGAAATGCACTATTTTTTTTTTCTGGAAATAGAAGGAACAAAGTTTCTTAACCAAGAAAGTTAGCCTTAACTAGAAGAAACAGTATATGATCAGATTTGTTTATTGGTTTCCCATTCTTAAAAGTGGTGTCACGGGTTCAGAAAATAGCCCCTTAATTTACAATATATAATGGCAAAGCACTATGATATGCCCTTTATAAGGAATTTATAAAGTACAAAGGACTTACAAACGATCTTCCATATAAATTCCAACACATACTACTACCCTTTGAGAGATGGTCTATCAGGAATGTTCTTTAATTGTACTTCACCGCTATCTGACTTTTTATTTTTCTTTTTATCATACCAACTATCTTGTATTTCACCCTTATCAGATTAGTTTAGAATGAAGGGAAACGTTTGATAGTGGAGAATCGCCTAATAAGTTAATATTGGTAAAATGCAATAATATAACCACTCCCATCCAAGACAATTAAGAAGACCCTTGAGGGATAGGACATTTAAAGCATAAAACAATAACATTTGCGTTTGCAAGTTGCAGAGCCATTTGCCAAAACTTTCTGGATCTAATCTTTTGGGGCATATTATATTTTCATTATCATATCATGCAAGTGGACATCAATAAAGAGAGACATATTAGAACAATAACTAAAACTGTTATCTAAGAGTAAAATTTATTTGAGTTTAATGTTGATGCAATAAAATGTAAAATAATTTTACAGTCATTTAATAAACAATCATCGTTAATATAATTTTTAAACTGATTATTATAAAAGTGAACTGACTTACTATATACACAATAATTTATGATTGAACTGTCTATCTATAATTTTTTTTTTCTCTATTTATAATATTATGCAAATTAAAAAGTGGTTGCCACTTTTTGCTGCTTTGAACGAGATAGGATTAATAAGGAATTTTAGGCAACTAGAATGGAAGCATAAAAAGTTGAGAAAGTACTATTTTAGAGAAGGGAATAGATATGGCAGCTCCTGATATGTTGTGACCTCCAACAAGGTGTTGAGTGAACATGAAGCGATGAAGACCCTTATGAAATGTGATGGTTACTATAGTGTTCTTGAGACATCTGTAATATCATAAACTGCTTCTAATGAATGCCACTGGCCTCTTGCATATAGTGCTATTCAGTTCTCATCCAATCAATTTGGAGAAAGCTTAACGTGAAGGATCAAAATTCAAAAGTGAGTTAGAAAAGTAAAAGCATACTGAACATAAGTCATTTTATTATATCAGTATGGATTCCAAAAAGCTGTCATCAAAATTTTTTATAGCTTTTCATTTTAATCAGGATTGCACCTAGGTAACATAATTTTAGATCTCATTAGTTTTTCCATGATTATGACATGGTACTTTGTTCATGCTGTGCAGAACATGATAATAAGTACTCAAATAAACTAGTAAACAGAACACAAAGGTGTGTGATCAAGTTCACACTCAGTCTTAAGTAATCATTTGGTTAATAGAAGGGTTTACATGATGAAATGATTGGAATTTAGGTACAAGGTGTTTATTTGCTTAAAAAATAAAAACTATTGCTCCAGCATAGTCCCTTCAATCCATATATGTTAGTGGCACATGAGTCATCATAATTATAATAATAATGACCATCAAATATCAGTTCTTGCTCCTTTTAAACTGGCCTTCATTGCGTCATGTATCAAAAGGAATTATTGGTTGCAAGAGTTTTCAGTTTTCAAAATTGCTTCCGAAATTGGGTAGGGACCTCTAGAAAAGCTCCCCTGAAATTGACTTTGCCATCGTTTTTGTATGTGCTAAAAAAGATTTTAAATTGCCAATCACACTATATGATGCAGCTGCAATATTTTGATTATGATGACCACCACAAACACATCAAACAGTCATTACAAACATATGTTTAAGAAACAGTTCACCGCAATTACGGCCGTAATATTTAGGTTTTTGACGTTTCTATGGCTACAATTGCAACCATATCAGTGGCATTTGTCCACAATTTTTCTACACGTTTAAGGATCACGATAAAACTGAAACCACAACTGTGAATACAATTTAAAATCTTGATTACAGATTATATTGGTAATAGTTGACTCACATCTAACTAACTATGGTGCTGGTAATTGTACACAATCTTTCCGAAATCAAATTCATAATCATTTAATTATCAAGACACAACTTTAGCATGTGTTAGGAGTCGTCCTCTATAGTTGACTCACATCAATAGCCAATAATCGCATCTGCAAATTAAAACCATGTTATTTTACTTATCTTAGCCATTATAGATAAAATTTAAGCACCATTCTCTTTTATTTATCAAATGTTGTATCCCTTAACAGAAGGCTCTAAGTCATAAATTTCGATTACACCATATTAGCAATGACTAATAAATGAACATATATAGAGCCATAGATAATATATAGATTGCATAAAAGTAATACTAATACACATAACCATATACATATAACCCAACAACTTTATGACATGGACTAAGGAGAGCCACTTATATAATAAAAGGTGGTCTTCCCCTGGATGTATATAAGTCATACCACATGCATATATTAGTAGGAGCATTTCCTAATTATTGTTGAATTTCTGCTCATGTAAGCCCTAGGACCATGACTCTTTGGCCAAACTGGCCCCACTTATCTAGCCATAATCTTCTATAAATTCACCCCAATTCTCACACAACCTTCCCCAGTTCCAATATCATCTCAGATTCTCAACATACCTTACAACCAGACCCTTGAACCATTTTGAAAGTTTGTTCCAAAATTCTAACCATGGTTCCTAGTGAGATCAGAGGAGTCCACTATCTAGCACCTGAAAATCCATTCCTAGTTCCACCAAACTTTGGCCTTCTGCAAAATGACATCCCTAACCTTCATCTTAACACCCTCCTAAGCAACTTTCCAAACTGCCACTACCCTCCTTCAGGCCATGAATTTGTTGTTCCTCCCTCCTCATGCCTCAGCAACACCTCAACCTCTGATGAAGCTGATGAAATCCAGTTCAACATCATCGACGAAAGGAAGCACCGGAGAATGATATCGAACCGAGAATCCGCCCGCAGATCAAGGATGAGGAAGCAGAAGCACCTGGATGAGCTATGGTCACAGGTTGTTAGACTCCGAACTGAAAACCACGGCCTTATTGACAAACTCAACCATGTGTCTGAGTCACATGACAGAGTCCTCCAAGAGAATGCACGCCTCAAGGAAGAAGCTTCGGATCTTCGCCAAATGCTAGCAGACATGCAAATTGGAACCTCTTTTGCATGCACCATGGAAGATTTGGAGGACCTTCCATGCAACACTTCTCAACTACTCAAACCTGATCCCTTAAACGAATCAATCACTCCTGCAGACATGATTCATGAATGAGGCTATTCTCCACGATATACACACAAACATATTAATTAGTAATTACTTATATATATATATATATATATATATATATATATATATATCCCTTCTTCTTTAGATTTCTATGATCTTTTGTGCCTCCATTGGAGATGTATGAGTTTAGAATCATATATATATATATATATATATATATATATATATATATATATCAATTATCAAATAATTAACAGCTTTACATGCTCCTTACTGGGAATCATTATAATAATTTTATGATATAAAAAAAATAAAATTACGTACATAGAACAGAAGAATTGAACAGTTTCTTGTCTACCATATCGCCGCGTCCTTATCCTTGTTGGTGATGAAGCAGTGTACCTAGCCAGATTATGATATTATTATTTCTCTGTACCCATCTTATAAAATTAACCAAATAAAATGGTGCCTATATCATTTTCACACCAAACAAAAACCCCCACAACGAAAAATGGAACAGTTATTATAGATAAATAAACCAACCAAAGGCCAATAGATTATAAAAGGAAAAAAAAAAACTATTGGGAATCAAAAAAATTCATCTTTACTATAAGAACTAGCTGCTATTGCTAGCTATATAGAGATTGTCTTTAGTAGGACCAAGAGGGGGTAAGAAGAAGAGGTGAGGAGTGAGCTATGCACGTGCAAAAGTAAAACAAGGTATCATAAATCTGAAAGAACACCGAAAAGGGTGTGTGTCCATTGTTTGCACAGAGAATAACAGGGTCCATTCCAATACGACAAATGGTGGTGGAGGTGCTGGTGGTAGTGGATCATCACACACATTACTACCACAAGAAGCAAAACATATAATCAAAAGGGTTTCCACTAAAAACACAAAAAACAAACTATTCTGAGGTTTTTGGCTGAGTGAGGCCTTCTTTAAATTTCTTCTTGTGTCACTAGTAATAATGTGGATTATGTGACCAAGTGGAGCCTATGCTTTCAGGTGTTGCTTCAAATAGTACTTTTAACAAAGAGACAAGGGAGTGCATGCATCATCATCATCAAGGGTCTATTCTATCTTCACAAAATTGTCAAATTGTGTCTTTCCTTTTGCAGGAGTGTGTGATCTAATCTGAACACTACTCACTAGCACATGAAGACAGGTTCTGCATAAGGTTGGGGATTTGCTTTGCTTATCTTAGAATTTTGGCAAAATTAAACCTGACATGGGACAAACTTGAATTGAGTGCATGTTTGAATTAAAATTAGAAATGTTATCCGCATATTTCAATGCAAATTCAATGTATAAAAACAAAATTTAAGTAAAAGTAAAAGTCCTTATCTTTTAGCAAAATTACTTTTATCACAAAATACTTTTTCAACTGAATTCAACACATGGACGGGGAGAGATAGAGAGAGGCCTGTGGCACCATCATGATTATATTGTTGGCATGACAATCTTGATAGCATTATATGCAAATCGTGCAGCTTTTGACAATCGTCAAATCAGGGTCACGTTGTTGTTAAAATGCTTGCCAATTTTATTTTTTTTTCAAGAAAAGTCAAAGCCCAAAACCTTCAAGAAAGTTGTGATACCGATTGCCACACCATATTATTTCTATGAACTGAAAGTTTTTTATGGTTATATTGTATATAGAGGAGAGGCGTGTTTAATTTGACCTGAGAAGAGTTAATTTCATCCGTATAAAGATTGTTTTATTTAATTTTAACCGCCTTAACTATCTATTTTAATATAATAATTATTAAATTTCTCTCACGCTCTCATCCCTATCACTTATAGTCTTATAGGTTTAGAAGATATATTAATTGTGCAACTTATCAGCATTAAAGCAATAGTTAGTTAGAAATCAATCCAAGTGAATATATAATCCACTGAGTGGGCCTAGTCTAAGGAATTTAGGTAGTTTGTATAAAATTTTAAGATTAAATATCATTGCTTTCATTATATAAAAAAAAATGGATTTAATCGTCTTTTACGTTTTTGCAGATTCTACCACTCAATTGTTTTGTTACTCAGCTTATGTAATTTTTGCACATTTTACTCTAATATTAAATGTTTATTAAACTTTTAAAAGTGAATTATATACGAAAGGAAAATGTAAACGAAACTCTTTTTAAGATTCTTTTTATGTTTTTTGGAGTTTATTGATTTTTTTTAGATTTTATTTTTTATTTAATGATTCTTTTTCCTGATTTATGTTAAATGAGAAATAAAAATTACTAAAATTAATGATTTTTAATAAATTCTAACAATCATAAATAAAATCTTTGAGAGAAAATGTCAATCAGAGTGCCACATTCCTTTCATATGAAATTATGTGCTTTGTCACAGTCTCACAAACACGTAAACACACCATTTAAAGTTTAATGAACATTTAACATTAGAGTAAATCAGAATTTTATAAAAGTTTCAATTTCATTATTTTCCTTACCATCGCCAACAAAAAAAAAATCATTCTCAAATTTTTTTTATGATGAATGAGAGATCTTACACAACTATGCCACAACCTTTTACCTTAAATTATCCCTAAATTTAATTCAACGTGAGAAAAAGTAATAATATAACTCGATAATATCAGTCTCTTCAGATATGTTATAAACCTCAACCAATCAATATCCCACATTTTATTCTCACTTTCAATATAACTATTACCAAGTCTTTGGGTACAGGGAACATGACTGATACTTATCCAAATACTCAAATTAAGTATCCAAATTTGTTTTATGTGCCCTAGAGTATTCAAATTTCAATGCATATTGAATAAAGGAACGTACATATTCGATAGTCGACACGTTTACATACGTATAAGACACCACTTTTAGGAATATTTCTGCTTTAGGTTTGACAATTCTACTATTATGAATGTTATAAGTGTAGAACTGATGGGCTATTACATAGTCATGGACAATTCTATTTGTTAATAATTTTCAAATTACTTGGTAGTATCAATGAAATTGTGAGTCTTTAGTTTTTTAATATGTTCAAATATATTTTTAATCTTTTATAATATATTATTTTTTATTTTGATTCTTATAAAATTATTAATTTTAAAATGGTTTTTGTAAAATTTCTTTTTCTATTTTGGTCCTTGTTATTTTATTATAGTTCTTGTGAAATGCTAATATTTTCATTTTGTCCGTAGCTATAATAATATTTTGTTCATTCAATTTACTTCCTTTTAAAAAAATGATAAGAACTAAAAGAAAAATAGTTATATATTATAAGGATAAGAATGGAATTAAATATTTTATAAGAATTAAAATAAAATTTCAAAGACTAAAATAAAATAAAAACTTACAAAGATTAATTAAAAAATAATATGTTATAAGAACTTACATAGAAAACATGATATATTACATAGATAAACATATATTTAAACCTTTCCAATGTTATGAAGTTGTCGATCAACCCTTCTCCGGATGCCTGTATCAGAACAGAACTTACAACTGATGTTCTTCTGACTTTCTGTGTGCTAGGGCAGAATTACCTAGAAGGCCCAAGTAGAACCCAAAGATTTATAAAAACAATTAAACAGAACAATACACGATAAATTTAAAATGCTTAAATTTTGTTTACGGAAAAGAATTAGATAGCCATTCATATAATTAAAATTTAAAAACATGGATCCCATTTCATATTACTCTCAAGAGGACTCAGGCTTGAGTCATACTTGATAGTGACTTGGATGCACTTTTTTTTTTTTTTTTTTATGTATTCTATTTGCAATTGTCTCACTTCTTTCTCATTACTCTCTTCGAAATTCCGATTTCTTCCATTGCTAATTTTATCTATCACTCTATTTAGACACTTTTTCAATAAAATCTGGTTAGGTAAAATTTATCTCATAAATTTGAGTATCATACATATTAAAATGACATAAAAATTATTTCTATTAGCTCCATCAAAAAGCTTACTAAAATAAGCTAAAAATTGGGTTGGGGTAAGAGATTTTGAGCTTTCAAGGAGTTTGAAATATATAAGAATGTAATTACTTTAATTAAATTTCGTTCACTTTTTAAATACTTCATTTGGGTAAAATAATTTAAATTTATTGTGTTTTTTTTTTTTGCATAATAAAGTGATTTAACTTTCAATTTATGCGAATTTCATTTTTTATGTTGTTTGAATTTCCTTAATTTTAGGTATTATTTATTTGCAATTGTTCCATTTTACTTGGGGGGAAAATCTCCTATAAAATCTCCATCATTTTGAAATTTCTTTGGATTTGATATACAAACAAATCATTTTGATATATATTGAATTCCTCTCAAAATTTCTCCCATCCAAACAAGAAATACATGTCATGAATCATTTTTGTAGGATCAAATAAGTTCCATATAAGGTCTCCAAAATTCTTTTAACTATATCAACAAAATATTGGACACGGATAAAAAAAGGATTTAATTCTATGACTATCGATCATAGGGAAGATTATATAGATACCTCTTGCGCCAAATTAGCAAACTAAACAATATTATTTTTTTTCCATAATAACTATATCAGACTTAAATATAACTGCTTTCAGTATTTGTAGTCTAGAGAGAAAAAAACAAAATTGCTTTATTACTATACACTCCTCAAATGGAACTTGACCCTAATGATGAGTGACTTGAATCTTTTGCAGTGCCATCAATTACATGTGAAAACTGTAAATAAAAAATTCATTTCAATCTTAAACTATAAGAAAATTTCCCAAAATTACATATGAAGACAGTAAAAACAATTCACTTCAACCTTAAAAAAAAAAGCTTTATGAGTGTAAAAGCCAATAGCACGAAAGAAATGGAATTTGTACAGAATAATTAATTAATTAATTAATTAATTAACACTTTACTCTGAACATTGACTTTAGAGTTTAGACATGATTAGGCTTTTTAGTTGCATTGAAATTCCACACACGATTCAACCCAAACCCATTTGTCAAAGGAATACCAAGAAATTTGTCAAAGTTAATTCAGTAGTGTTATCTCAACTACATGCCCCTTATTAGATAAAGTAATCTGTGTCAAAATTTGTCGGCCTCATTTTTAGGCATTCTCTATTCTCCACTTCTCCTCATTTTGGTTTTGGACTTCTCCAAAACTACCCCAACTTCTCATTTGCTTTTTTGTAAACAGAAGCACCAATTATACTTGTTTTTGCAACCGTTGTTAGAAATAGAATTCAAAATGGTTTCCTGTAACACTTAAAGGCATGTACTTGTGACGATTTTTTCATCCATGCCAACTATCACTTACTTAAAAAGGTGTTATGAGAGTATTTTAATTTTTTTATATACCATTCTCGAGTTTATTATGTCTTACTCTAAATCATGATAATGACTTTCTTGGAGATCAAAAGCATTTTTCATTCCTTAGCTACTATGCCAAGATTCTTATTGACAATGCTAAAAGGTAAGATTTAAAGTTTAAATCCTCATGTATTTTTCAATAAAATTCAGTGTGTTGTATTTTACGATAATCGAACTCAAATCGTTTCATATAAATTCAGTGTGTTGTGAGCTACACCCATTATATTTTAAATCCTCATGTTTTTGTCTATTATGTTAGAGAGAGAAAAAATATATAATTTTATTAAATATAATTAATATATGGACCCTAATTGATGAAAAATGTGTTTTTCTCTGTTCAAAGTTATAACACAACATATATGGCAAGATCCAAATTGACAACCCTAAAAGGTAAGATTTAAATTATCTTATAACGCAATACTTATTAAATATAATTAGTAGACCATAGTTTGCAAAAATTATCTTTCTCTGATCAACGTAAATCATACTATTTGTACTAAAAAAAAAAAATCATACTGTTTGTTACTCTACTTTCAGTAACCATTTTCAATCTAGGAACAAAATGCTCTTTGAAAAGAACAGCCACCAGTACTCCTTGAGCTACAATATGAATTATGAAGTCTGAATTACAAAAGAGTTCTTAAGGATATCCATTATACGGTTAAAAAATATGGCTAGAAGGAAGATATTTTTTTATAGAGTAATAAACAAATTACATAACTTTACATTCAACTCAAAATTTTAAGATATTAAATTTATAAATATTTCTCATTTATATATTATTCAAAACATTCGTTATTATTTAAGGTGAGACTTTTTACTCATATTTATAAGCATATACCTTAAAATCTTTGATTTTTCCCAATATCCTAATTACAAAATGGTTCAATTAAGAGATATAAGATTGACTTGGCAATAAAAAGTGAAGAAAAAAAGAGATAGATTATGGATTGAAATCTTTTCACTAACAAACAAACAACTAACATTTATCAATAAAAATAAAATAAAAGGTCAAATTTTCTAATCAAGACTGAAGAGTTACGTTGTGGGTTGGTAGCAGTATCTCTTATGATCAATTTGTCGGCATTATCAAAAAGTAAAGCAAACATCAGGCGGAAAAAAGATAGAATTACATATTTTTCACATTGTTGATAATTCTAGTATTCTAAAGAATTACACTTCTCTCAGTACAATATAATCCTCAATAAACAGTATGAAGAGCTAAAACAGAAGCAAGAAATAGCACAATCAAGGCCCACTATTGATGTCTTGTGTGTAGACATAATCCGTATGAGCAACCATTGTTGTTTTAACCACACACTCAGTCCTGTCTAGTCCCTTGCAAGCACCACCATCATCATTGAACCGTGTCTTTTCCTACATAGTACAAGAAAATTAAAAAAAAAAAAAAAGGCTTAAGTACAGTGTGAAAACAAACATAAAAATAACATGTAACTGAACAAAATATCTTAAGAACCCACTTCGGATATGTTTGGATTTTCGGTGGGAGGGTTTAAAAGTTGTTTGAAAGTAAAATCAGTTTGAAATCTTATTTGATTATGTATCCCTCAAAAAAAAAATTGAAAGTAAAATTTTGTCTGCAAATCTAGTTTTAGAGACTTGGAATACTTTAGCAAACTTTAATCTAAACATGTACTTACAAGTGACATTGTTGTTACATGGGAAGAAGAAACTGGTCTATGTGGAACAGAATCTGAACTATTGGTGTTGATCATGAACAAGACCTGCCCTAAACAACCGTGAAAAGAAGAACAGAAATAACATAGAATACTACTATTGTGATGCACCTTGGTTAACTTAACTCTTGGGAACATATAACTTCGGCACAAATTAAAAAGAGTGTGAAGGGAAATATAAATGGAATAGTAGTAGTGGGAGTGTGAAGTTCCATGAGTGAGCATTGAAATCAGGCAACCTACCACAAAAAGTCAAAGCAAATTCAATGCCCCCATTGATTTAGAGGTAAATGCTTCCTGTCTTTCTAGGGAACAACAATTATTTAAATTGAGAGACATTGCATTGAGAAGTGGGAAGTGAGAACCGTTTTGCTCCTTCCTTTTTTCTTGGCTATTCTTTATGTTTTTGTCACCAGAGGCAAGCAGTTCTTGCAAGTCTAGTGTACGATAAATTAACACTCTCACAGCTCACTTGCATGTGGTAGACACTTGTGGATGTTGGGTCTTCTAATTCTTTAATTTGCCGAAAGTCATATTAAAAAGTTTATAATTCACATTATAGTTTAATCTATGTTAAATGCTTTTCTTTTTGTCTACTGCTTTGTTAGACAGTTTTATTAGAATTACAAATATTTTTTTTAGTACTATTAGATTAATATTTTTAGTTTAATATGACTGTGACGAGTGACAATTTAAAATATAATTTTATACTGTCATTCAGTAATTATAAATTTCTGTTTGTATGATTTTTAAAATAATTATTATAAAAATTAATAAATTAATATTACATGATATATTATGATTAAATAATGATGTAAAATTATTTTATATCGTAAATAATCATTTTTTTCATAAATTTAATAAAGATTACTTATACACAATACTTAAACTTAAACATTTTGAAAAATTAAGCATGACCTATCTCAGTTCTTACATATATAAGACCCTTTCAACTTCATTCATCTCTTTTTATAAGATCGTTTTAATTAATTCACACTTTTTTAAGAAAAAAAAGTTAAGAAAAAAATAATTTTTAATATAGTTTTATAAAAGGGACAGAACCAGTAATTCAAAAGAATTAAAATTGTTAAAAAAATATTGGAATTCATTGTCTTATTCTTTTTACATAATTATTTTTCACCTAATAAACTAATAAATGGAGAGAGAATAATAGTTATATAATTTTTATATTAATTTGTAGCTAGTCATGTTATCTAATCCTCCCAATAAAACTAGTTTATTTTATTAATTTACAAAATTTGTTGTTTATTGCGTAAAAATAAAATTGTAATGTAATTAAAGATATTTTAGTATAAAAATTAATATAAGAGAAAAATTAAAAAGAGTCTTCTAAAAAACAAAATAAATTCCTTAAAAAATTAAAATAAAATATATTTTTAGTCCTTATATTTATGTTGAATTTTTTTAGTCTCTAAATTTTATACAATTTAGTCCTTAAACTTTATGAAAAAAAATATGTTTTTAATCCGCTTATAGACTCCCCAATTTCTGCATCTTTTATTTCAGGTTGAAAAAAAAAACTAAAAACATGTGTTTTTTTTTTATAAAATTCAGTAACTAAATTAAAAGTTTAAAAATTAAAAACAAGATTCCTACAGGGACACAATATATTTTACCCGAAAGTCTATGTATAAAAATAGAGATATATTAACACTTAAAAAATATACTATTTATATTAGTTATTCTTGAGGAGAAATATTATTATTTCAAAACTTACTCTTCATTTTCACCATTAACTTTAATATATTGTAATTCACATGAATAAAAATAAACTTAAATATAAAAATAATTTTTTCTTGAAAACCAACAAATTTTAATTAAAGAAAAAAAAATATTTTTAATAAACTTATAACATACATACAATTTTTATTCTCAAACTTTCTATAAAGAAAGACAGAGAGAAAAAAAAAAAAAAAAAAACTTACAACAAATGCGAAGCTTGAGGCATACACATAGTGATGTATGTACATCCCGACATACATACGGCAGGACAGTTATACAAAGGAGAGGAGTTGCTCGGATAAAACGGGTCTCCGATTGGGTTAGACATACCGACTTAAACGGCTTGGCAATTGGCATCGCATACCTCGCCCAAAAGGATAAAATTTAAACTAAAATATAAATTATAAATTGAGAAATATAAAAAGTTTTATACTATTATTTAATCATAACTCATTGTGTATGATAAGATTGTTGACTTTTATAATAATTACTTTAAAATTCATATCAATTATATAAAATTATTTTACATCGTTAATATATGACCATTAAACTATTATAAATTTTTTATTCTTCTAAAAATATAATTAATATGCCAAACAGAGTTGAACATGTTATATAGTGTTGTAAATCCTTATACCGTATTTAATTTTTATAGATAAAAAAGAATTATAATTAATATACATAGTAATTTTAGAAAATAAAGAATAATTAGGAGAGATGGAGATATTAATTTATTCCAAGAGTAATTTTAAAAAAATTATTCTCATTCTTATCATTTATTTTCTAAAAATTTAATAATTGTAATGAGTAATTAGTATTAATATAAAACTTCAAAAAAAATCAATTATTAAAATAAAAAG
Organism: Glycine tomentella; assembly: GCA_007407185.1. Classification (NCBI taxonomy): domain Eukaryota; kingdom Viridiplantae; phylum Streptophyta; class Magnoliopsida; order Fabales; family Fabaceae; genus Glycine; species Glycine tomentella. The sequence continues at coordinate 443,339 of PYAF01000602.1, forward strand.
ATTAATTTTTTTTAAAATTATTTCTGAAGTATCTTTATCCCTTCTCTAAAAAAATTTGTAAATTCAATTTTGGCTTACTTGATAACATAATTATATGCCGGAAAGCAAATGTCACCTTTCATACTCAAGATTATTGATACTGATACTTCATTATTCTTTATATTGATAGCTTTGTGTTGCTATATTGAGTATTTTACACTTACTACTATACCGAACACTTCAATTATTTGCCAATTGATTTCAAGACTCGGGAAAGTTAGGACCTATGTTCGATGATGGACACTTCTTCCTTTCATCAAATTGGTTTATTTTATGAGTGAAGATGTGTCTACTTGTAAAGGTACAAGACATTTGACTCTCAAGTGAGTCATAATGATAATCCATTCTAAATCTAACGTAAACTCAAAGATAATAATATAAAATTGTGAAATAGTCACAAATAAAGAATAGAGACAACAAATTAAATTAGAGCTTACAATAATAATAATAATTTTACTTTAGTGCTGAAATTATTTTGACCGAAGTAGGATGGTGAGGGAGGAAACTCGTTGTCAATTTATCAGACAACAAAATAACAAGAAGTTATTATAGAGAACATACTTAAGAAGAATCGAGTAATAGTATACACATAGACTATATTTGTTACATTATTTTAACTCATTTTAACTTTTTTTTACTAGTTAAAAAATTTAACTTAACTGACTTTATTAACAATATTTGGTAAAGAATTTTTTTAAAATAACTTGTATCATTTTTTAAACACGCCCTCTATAAGCTGAAAATGGAATGCTTAAAAAAATTGCAACATTCCCTATCGATTTGGTTTTTTATTTTTATGCTTTTGGTACCAAACTTTGTTGATTAATCATGACATCTGTATTGAGTGTTTTAGAATTAGGCATGTGTACTTAAAAAAAAAAAAGAATTAGGCATATGTATGTTCAATTTTGTGTGAATTGATTCCTAAACATAACCTTAAGCTAACCAAATCAGAAATTTAAGCCAATCAAAAGAGTGTTTCGAAAACTAATTAATGGTAGTTGATTATCATATTTTAGTAACCGATTATAATATTTAAAATTGATTTGAGCATAAGAAAGTTCACTAATATAATCGATGACTCATCAAGTTAAGATCGATTATTTCAAGTGAACCTTAGCTTGATTTTGAAAGGAATGTTGTCTTCAGTTTAATCAATTACATCTTAAACTAATCGATTACACAAGACAAAAGTGAGTTTCTATAAAAAGAAAATAAAATAAAATTTTCTATTTTAATCAATTACACCCTCGAATAAATCAATTAAATGCATTCAAACTCAAACTCAAAACCACTAAGAACATTATAATTGATTACATGAAGCCTATAATTGATTATTCTTGTTATATTTTGAAAATTTGTAAAGTCGACTCACCATCTCTCAAGCCATAACTCTCTTATGAAAATTGAAAATACATGTTCTTAGACTCTTGAGAATGGAGCTTTGAAGGGGTTTTCATCAAGTTTGATGTCTGCACTACAAGTTTTGAATCTCTCATCTCAAGATCAAAGGCCTAGCCATTCTCTTGGTTAATCTTTGTGCTCATTGATATATCTTCACATGAGGTGAATTCGTACAATGATTCTTTTGTTGTTGAGAAGATGGTGACACTTGGTTTGAGTGTTTATTTTCTGTTTTCATTTTCAAATTTTCAAGTTTAAAAAAAATGTATAAAAAAGAAAATGCATTGATTTGTTGTTTTCAGTTTTGGATCTGTTTTTTAAGCAAACTTTTCATTCTTATTTTCTGATTTCTTTGGAGAGAAAAAAACACTCAAATCAAATGCCATCTTAGATTTCTGATATAAGGTTTCTCAAAGATTCTTTGTAGTGGATTTTCAACAAATAGATTCTTCTTATAGGGTTTAAGGAGAAGAGAGTTTTTAGATTTCTTGTGTGTGCATAGTGTTTGTATATTCCTTGAAATTTTTGTAGAAATCTAACTCAAGTTGTTGAGATAACTGGATGTAAATCCATTGGATTGAACCAATATGAATCTTTGAGTCCCTTTGAATCTTTCTCCTTTATAGTCTGTTTTTAGCATTAGGTTCAATTAACCAAGTTTTTGTTTCAAGAGATTTCAATTCTTTGTCTTGAATAATAGAATTTTGACACTGTTTTTTCAACTTATCATCTTCAAGTGATATATTAGTGAAAATCTTTTATTAAGGGTGTGAAAGAAAATTTAAAATTTTAAAAATATACCAATAATTTATTCACTCTCTCTACATTCTCAAGACGGATCCAACAATATCAAGTAGTGGTTATTAAAATGATGATTTATAGCTTCAAATTTTTTTATATTTATTCTATATTTGTTCCTAAAGTATTTATTAAATTTCTTTTGCACTCTTTTCTACATAAGATAAAATTTTATTATATTTTTTCTTAAATATGTTTTTATTCTTAATAAATACTTAATTTTTGTGTTTATTCCTTGATAAATATTTGCTTTGAGTTGAATCTCTAATAAAATAATAATTTTATTTTTTGTTCCTGATATTTTATTGTAATCTATGATGAATTGGTTAATTTTGTATTTACTCCAT
>PYAF01000602.1:451535-469514 GCA_007407185.1 Glycine tomentella
CTTTTATAGTTAAGAAGATCTAACCTATTTCTATCAAATTCCTTACTAATAGAGTGAGGAATAGTATCCCGCACCAAAAATCTTCAACATCTAGATCAATATTGACAATTCTATCTGCACAAGTATTGTCTTCTCTATAAATATGAGAAACTCTAATGTCTAAATATGCGTATATATAATAATATTTTTTGTCCTTTTAGTTGATAATTGTACATGATAGTGTCATTGTTTTCATGAAAAAGGTTAACACCATCATAATACCGAATGGCGTCATGTGATGCATGTAGTTGACCACACCTAGTATGATAAGGTTGCGTTGATGTTGTTGTTTAACACCAACAGAAAAATTCTAAAGCAGTTTTACAATGTCAGAAATTGTTTTGTTCTGGTGTTAGCACCAAGAACCAAAACTTAATTTTTATGCATGTTTAGGAACTACTAAAACTTACAATTTTCTTGTATTAGAACTAAAACCTAAAATGAGAACAACTATAGGGGACCAAGTGAATAATTTAACCAACAAAAAATAGAAGGGAACAAAAACAGGAATGCGAATTGGTATAATAAAATATGAAGGAGCACATGCCAATTTTGCACAAGATGACCAATTCTATTATCTTGAAAAATTGCTGCAGGTAGTTAGGTGTTGTATAGAGCATTCAGCTTCTGTGGCCAAGGCATTTCTAACATCTAATGCGGTTGTCGTTGAACGCAAGGAATTAGAGCCAATACGAATGCCACGAAGAAAGCCCATGCCCATGCCCATGCCCACCTCAGGTAATGAATTAGAGCCAATGTCCATACCAGAAAGAAAGCCCATGTCCATACCAGGAAGAAAGCCCATGCCCATGGCTACCCCAGGTAATGAAATCTTGCTAGGTCAAAAGGTTATTTCAACTTAGAATCAATTATGGACTTAGAATCAATTTTGAAATTTTATATAACATGAAATCCAACATATAAAAATTGATCTAAAATAAATTCTAAACCTACAATCAAATCTTCAAATGTGAAACCAAACACACACTATATGTTTTCGCCTTTTAGGAATGACAATGTTGAAATTTGGTTACTCAGGTTTAGGATCCTTGGGATTTTAAAAAGAGAAAGTTGTACAGTTCAATTCAATTCAGCTTTTAGAATCCTGCTTTTGCTCAAGGTTCAAGGGTTCAGTGTGATCAATCAAGAAGCACTAGAAATCCACATATATACTTTGTACGGATGGCGGCATTGATCTATCCTAAGAACCATAAATGAAGTTAATCAAAATTAAATTGGATTTGACTACGTGAAGGACACTATCAGCAGAAGGAAAATTTTACTTCAGTCAGTGATTACAGAGTCCAATTCATTTTTTTATTGGTAAACTGTGTTGAATTCTGATGGTGGAATGGTGGATGTTAAAAAAATCTTGTAATTGTTGGGGGGAATATATAACTTGTCGTTTATGTTATAGAATATTACATATAAAGCAATTTAAAGGATTGATGAATCATATCCGTTTATATAAATCTATTATATTTCCGGTCTTCAACAATTAGGTATTTCTTCACCCAATGATGCATTTTGATGCAATGCTTTTTTTAACTTCTGGAACAATTTCTACCAGTTGCCCATTGATGGGTTCAAAAGATAAATGTTCGTTTCAGTAAAAAAGTAAGTTCAATGTTGATTGCAGTAAAAAAAATAAGATTAATGTTGGTTTATAAATATGTTGTTGACAATGTTAAATGTCTCTAGAGTACATTAATATTTCAGATTTCCCATTCAATATATAAGAAACAACATTTTCTTAGTCTTGATTATAAGAAATGTAAAATTATTTTATTGCTAACTTTCTTTATTTTTCCCAATTAATTATGAAGTTTATTAATAATTATTCTTTTTTTCTCGTGAAAGTGATTATATTTATTGAACTTTCAACTGGTTGAAAAATAACTGTATCTTAAATTATTTAATGTCATGGATCGTATTCAAATGAAATTAAAATTTCAAACTAATTAATTTAATTATTTTTATTAATCTTGATGAATTAAGTAATTATTTTTTATACATGGGACTAGAGATAGTATTTTTTTTTTAAAGTAAATTCCTATTTTAGTTCCTCGAATTATTGGATGTTGGATGTTGCTGTACTAGTCTCTAAAATTAGAAAAATGCTAAAGAAACTTCTGGAATTAAATTTTGTTTAGTCACCTACGGAATGCACCTCAAAAAGTTTTATGTGAGAGAAAGAAAACTTGCACTTAAAATCGTTCACCTTCAAATTTAAAAAGCAACACCAACACAAGAATGATATTAAATTTAATCTTTTTAAATAAGATTTTAGGTTTGACTCTTATAGATGAAAAAAATACATTGAAAGTGGTGAATTTCATCAAATGTAATCAATCATATTATTTGACAGAGATTAGTTATCAACAAAATCAATAAATATTTTATACCAATAATATGATAATAAAAAAATCTAAAAAACAAAATTAAATAATGTTCTAATAATTTACTTAATAGAACTTTTTTTGAATAAATTTATTTAATAGTATGATTTATTATTAATTTTATAAACCGAAAAAATCAAAATTGAAGTCCAAAGTAATAAAATTAAGAGAGAAAAATATGAAATATTAATTTTATTATTTGTGTAAGGTATTATCTCAAATTGATCCAAACAATTTAAGTTTTGTTTAGTGTGTTTGGATTGGATTTGAACCAATGAATTAAATTCACTGACTTTAGAGATCATGAATTTCGATTATTGAATCTATTAACCCGATCACCCAATATGTGAACTCGTTGTTTAATAGTATTAAATTATTATTCTTCTCATTATTTTTAAATTTAAAAACTCAATGGAGTCTGATAATTTGATAAAAGATTGAAAGCTGTAAAATGAATATTGCAATTAGTAATTAAAATGAATTTAATTGAGTGTGAGACACACACATACAGAGTAATACTATAGCATACATCTTTGGATATTTGCTTTTGTTTTATTTTTTTATATTAGCTTATAATTTTGAGTAAATGATGTGTACATCTATTATGTTGTACAAAACAGAATTTAGGTGTATTTTAATGAAATTTTAACTTATAAAAAATAATAAATAAATTTAATTGTTATGACTAGTTGATCTAACATGATCTAATTCATTGGGTTGGTTTGGATTAAGATTTTTCAATTTTTTTACAAAACCAATTCAATACAATTCCATTTAAATTTGATTGGATTAGATCATGAGTTTGATCATACCCAATCCAATTCATTTTGTGAACACACCCTTGGTTTAATTATAAGGTATTAATAAAATTAAGATTTTCTTATTTTAGGTTTAATTGCAAATTTTACTATCAAAACTTTCATTATTTTGAAAATTTTACCACTCAAATTTTATTTTCGTAAATTTTATCATCTAACTTTTATAGTTTCACAGATTTTATCACTAAAGTATTTTTCCCCTAATTTTACCATTCAACTTTTAATATTATGCAAATTTTACCATCCAAAATTTCGAGTTGTTTATTTTATTATTATGTTGATAACAAAATTATGTAAAAAGTTATTTTCTAGATTGTTGTACATTGATTGTAGTTATAATTGATGTAAAAAAGTGATTTTCTACATTGGTTACGGTTATCATGAATATAAAAAATTATTTTTTTTATATTGATTATGATTACGATTGATATTAAAAATTAAAATTATCTATCTTTGATAAATAATTTTTGAAACTATTTGTTGGATATATAATTATACAAAATCACCTAGTTTTGTTAAAAAAAAAAAAAAACCGTATGTAAAATACATAAAATTTAAAATTTGAGTAATAAAATTCAAAAAAAAAAAAATCTTGGACAATAAATTTTTTAAAATAATAAAAATTGGATAATGAAATTTACAATGAAGGCCTTTTATTTTATTCATTTACTAATTTTCACACGTGAATTCACATTCACTCATGGGGACGAGGTCCACGAGGGGTGGACCGACAAAACACAATCGATAAACTCCGATGTCTGTGTCTCCTCGCGTTTCCTCTGTTTCGATTCTGTCACCACCGTTCAGAGACATCCACGTTCTCTTCTGATTCTTACATTCTTGCTTGGTCCTCTCCCTCCTAATCTCACCTGAACAAAGAACATGGCCATTATGGTGATGGTGGGATTGGGACTATTGGACTTCCTCGTTGCCGGGGTTTCTTTAATCATTGGTTTGGCCTTCATTACCCTCATTGCTTCCATTCTCTGCGCCACAGCGTTCTTCAACAACGCCAAGGATGTCGTCTCCTGAGTGCTCAATCCTCAATTCAATGGTTCGATCTTGACTTTCAATTTTTCGATTTTGTGTTTTTTTCTTCTTTTTTTTTTTTTTGTTACAATGACGTCAAGGTTAGAAACTAGGACCTTGTGCAAACTCTTCAAACTCTTCAACCATTAGGCTGACATTAGTGGGTTTAATTTTGAGTATTAAAGTAGACTATTTTTTTATGTTTTTTTATTCGTAAGAATTGAATACAGTTAATCAAAATATTTTAGGATTTAAAAAATGTTGCGGGACCGAAATTTTGGATGCAGAGTCAATGTGGTCGCAATTGTCTGCAATTTCCCCCACAACATCAAGAATTGCAACAAAACCGCGACCGGATAGCAACTTAAAGATAACACCTTGGTTTGTTCTTATTCGTTTCCTTGTTGAGTTTGGTTAGAATCTATTGTGTTTATTACCTTAGGTAAAAAAAAAAACTTACATCTTGACGTTGTTCTCCGATTAGAATTAGAGTTTTTACTCGATAATTCGTGTAACAAATGTTTATATTAAAGGTTAGTATAGGTTTATAAGGTGAAACTATAATTCTGATCAAAGAACAACAATGAAAACATTCGAGGAATTTGTTTTAAGTTTTGTCCTTTTTATTTATTCCTGTGTGGAATAAGATTGCTTTTGTATCCTAGATTGTGATTATGGCGCTGTAAGCTTAACTACTAGATTAGGAATTTGTTGCTAATTAGGATTTTGCCCTCTTTGTCTCTCTACACTGATCTGTGTATTCATGGAATATTGCCATTTATGATCATTCAATATTTGTTATTCTGCACTTTAGGATTTCAGACTTAGTTTATCTCTTACTGTCCCAATTTTAAGTTCATTTTTCAGTTTTGGTTATGGAAATTCTTTTTACTCGTGGTGGCAGATTAGAAAACAGCCTTATCATCACAAGTTCTACCTAACCCTATGAACTAATAGGATGAATATTCTCCTTTGGAAAAGCTTTGTACCTTGTTAAAGAATGATAAAATATAATTTCAATCCCCTTGTTTTTTCCTGTATATTTTTCATATCATTTTGGGAGATGCAAATCCAAGGTAACAAAAAAATTGCTGAGAAGATTTTATTGGGAGATTTTTTTTTTCATTTTTCTTTTTCCTATACCACTCTACATGTAAAATGAAACAAGAATTATATTTTACAAGATTTATACCTAGCATGATGTTTGGGTGAATAAAGTAATTTTATGAAATTTATTTTTGAGTATGCACTGCTAATGAATAAGATGACCATATAGCAAGAGTAAATGAATAAGTTAAATGACATCTACGAGCTAAATAAAATTCTCTTCGATATCTACATCTCTTGCTCATATACTATTCAATTTCATGACATTTCATTCATTTATATTTCTTTATTTCCCTATTATACCTTCATGTTTGACCATAGCATAATCAAGTCCAACAACAATGTTGTTCGTCTCTTCAGTGGCCCTATTCTACAATGAAGACAATTTTTGAAACATAAATAACACATTATTTCTAGAGATTACAAAACCTTGAGTTAGTTTTAATTGATTCAGTGACAAAGTGCTTGCAATAAGCAAATAGACAAAAATAATTAAGACATTCTAACTCTAATTTCTGTCAAATTATGAAGGTAGCAGTTCCAAAAATGAGATCTACAATTCTAATTTTTATCAGAACCTTTAGAACCAATTATATCATCATTACTGATCAACATTACAACTTACAGGAAACCCAGGCCTTTCAAGTAATATACTAATTCTTTGATAGTTTGGCCTATTCAAAATGCAAGTAAAATTTTTGGATTGCCATTTGCAGCACAAGAAACATTCGATTGTATCATTGATGCAAACTTGGAAGGAAAATGGAGATGGAAACAAGGCTTCGAAAACAGAAGTAAAATTCACCAACTATGCTACACCAAGAAACACCATTTTGTAATACACTTGTTACATATTTCAGTTTGAATATTTCTCTAGTGAATCATGCATATACATATCCTAACAGACATAATTTGGTTACCTTAATACCTCTGTTCATATGGAGAAATCATTAGGTGGTTTTGTACCACCACTTGGTTAATGATCCAGATCAATTTATACATGATTTGAATTCAAGTGTCGTTAATTGTTTTCTCTTAAATGAAAATATTTAAATAAATGTCACAAAATTGGATAGGATCAAAGGCAGATGGAAGTCCAAGACTGCCTAATAATTTTTTGTTCACAAGACTTTTGTGTGTAACTTTCAAAGGCTTGGATGTCATGTTAGTTTCAGTAATAGCCGCAACAAATACACCAAAATTAGTAAATTAAAAAAAAACTTACATAATAGTTTTTCAACTCATGGAATAAAAGGTTAAAACAAATGACAGAAGCAGAGACTCTTACATGACATTTCAATCATAAATCTTCTATGTAGTATGAGACACCAAGGTGGATTTTAGATAACTGTGTGTAGACTTATAATTAGCATGAACATTTTGTAAGGAGAAAATGACAAATGTGAATATGGTGAGAAGCAATGGTGTGAAGAATAATGATCTTAAAACGTCTATCTATTAAAATGGTAACTAGAATTTGGTAATATAATCATAAATAGTTTTAAAACAGTTTTTATCTATTGTTTTGGTGTTGAAGCAGTCATTTAAAGATCGATGGATAGGATAATAAGGTTTTAAACTTACAATGTGTTTGGGAATGCGTTAGAATCATGTTGAATGGGAAAAATACACTTTCCGATGCAAAAATTACAAAGCAGCGGGGGAGTTGCTTTTGCGTTGCGTTAATAAGAACGCAGATTCAAGCACACTGTTAAAATTTGTGATGGAGTTGGTTGGATTGGAAAAATTGACCCAAGATTAAGCAAAAGATTTTGAAAGTGACAGTTCATGTAAAAATCTGATGTAGTAAAACCGTAAAAGTAGTGCGTATCAAATAAGACACGTAGCAGCTATCCATAATAGTAGTACATTGTTATTGGAACTTGGTTTAGTCACAGATAATCAGATAATGTTTGTCAGTTTTGTTTATCGGAATAGTTTTGAAAAAAATATTAATTTATAATAAATTTGATATTTTTAATTATATAAATTAATTAATTGAATCTTATAATAAAGAACAAACATAAAAAAAATATCATATTTTTATTAAAAAGATACTCATTTAAGATTTTTTTAAAAAAAATACTAGTTCCACAGGCTTGGATCTTGTTAACTACATATTTATATTTTTATTGTGTTTCTTGCACTTGAACACCTTAATTAAATTGTTATCTATCATCAACCAGAAAATCAACTTATGTGAAATTGTTTAAACTTGATTAGAAATTTTATTTTTGAATTTATGTATGTAATTATGTTAAATATTTAGAGAAAAGATTTTATAATTCATAATATTATCTCATTCGAATAAAATTGTTTTCAATAGAAAATACATATGTCTAGGAAAAAAAATCATCTTATCCCATTATTGTTAGAATGTATAAAATTACTACGGTTAGGTGAATTGTGATAGTAATAATCAGCCCCGTAAGAAAAGCTAGACTTCCGGCCAGCCACTCCTCCTAGAAAGAAATCTCTAAACAATGTTCTCCCTTGTAGAAATCCATAGAAATGGAAGATTCCAAGCCTACCTCCAAAAGAGAAGCATTCAAATTGTGGCAACTGCCTAACTCTAACTATTTAAGGAAACTTTTATTTCGCAATCTTCACCAATCTCGTGCATGATGTTAAAAAAGAGACCTCTTCTTTCTTGCTCGATGAAAATTTCCCACATCATAAGTTTGTGAAGACTTGTGCACTATAATATTGATAATTGTCAATTGATATATTATATATATATAGTGACGTCTTTGTCAATTGATATAACTCTCTTGACACGTTTAGACTTTCAAGTCTCAACCAATCTAGTTGCAAATGTGATGACAATGCCATAACTCCATACCTTTTCCATAATCGATATGGGTGTTTAGTTTTTTTTTTTTTTTATCATTTACATAATAATCCAAAAAATCAAATTATTTATGTACTTAAAAAATATAATTTAATGTAAATACACTAATATTATAAAAGATATCCAATCACAAACAATAATATAGAATAAATTTATTAATTTTTATAATAATAATTTGAAAATCATATTTCACATCATTTTTAATTAATTGATGAAGTAAGTTCTTTTTACCTAATATATGAATTTCTTTTTACAAACTATAACTATCTTCTACAGAGGCATTTGTGTTCTTTGTCTAAATATTTAACATAAATTGCATGCATATTCTCATTTCAAACCCAAAATCAATAATTAAACTACAACAATAACCTTGTCTGTCTGTCAGTTAATACAATGCATGAAAATTAAACTTGGTACTCTACTTTTATATAATCAATAAAAAAAATTTTAAAAAATCAATAACAAAAAAATAGAGAAAGAAAATGAACAGTTATCCTATTTTTTCTTTTGTTTCCTGGAGTACACCATTCCCCTGATCCCATCCGGGTCAGCAACAAATCCCAGAGGACGATAAAACCCCAAAACGCGAGGCTCCGAATAGAGGGCAATGTTGGAAATTCCCTTTCCCCGAAGCTCCCTGAGCAGCCTCTCGATAACGGCCTTCCCAAGCCCGATCCCCTGGAAGGAGGGGTCCACCACGACGTCCCATATGATGGCGTTGAAGACGCCGTCGCCGGTGGCCCTAGCGAACGCCACCGGCCGCTGCGTCTTGCGGTGCTCCACCCACAGCACCGCCTCCGTGTGCTCCAGCGCCACGCGGATCTTCTCCGGGTCCCGCCGCGGGAACCCCACCGCCGCGAACACGGAGTTCAGCAACTCCAGGTCCAGCCCCTCCGCGCCGCGCCGGAGCGAGAAGCCGCGCGACTCCAGCGCCGCGTCGGTGACCGACAGCGGGTAATCACCACCGCCTCCACCGGAGGAGGAGGAGGACGCGATGGCGACGTTTCTGCGCGCGGCGGGTGATGCGCGGAGGCGGAGGAAGGGCGGGAGAGGGGTGGAGATGGCGCCACGTAAGAGCATTTTTATTATCGAAAGAAGAGGAAGAGGAAGAAAATGGGTGTTTTTAATTTTGTAAAATAATAATAGTGATAATTTTATTTTTTTTGGATTGTGTGGAATGACATGGAGGCACAACACAAGTGAAATGAAATGAAGAATGAAGATGTATTGTGTGTGGTTTTTTTGTTGTTGTGATTTGTGGCTGTGCGAAAGCCTGTGGATAATGTGGTTAGTTGGGTCTATAGACAAAACTGGGTCACTCGAGGGAACAGGCACATATCTAATCTTTTGGACATGTGAGCAAACTTAGAGAAGAGAAAGAAAAAAAAAATAACCTTGACAAACATTACAATTTACAAACACCAATTCATAACTTACACCCATCCTAATGGTTTTCCATGTTAATAAAAAAAGTTATAAATGATGCACATAATGCAATGCATCATACACATACTCATCAGTAAACAAACAAGCAGATTAAGTTGATGAATTAGACAAGTTCACATCCTGACACTTACTAAATAAAAGAAAGACAACAAAAAACTATTTGCATTATCTTGAACTATCAAAGTTACAAATTGCATATCACCTTGTGAACAAGAACAAATTTATCACTTCAAGCTTTTCCCATAAAAACATTTTACCATTGTGTTGAACAACCATTGCCCTTATTTAACTTTGACATAGAACCATTTTGATGTAGTTGTTCAATGACGACCAAGTTATTGGAGGTCAAAAGCTCTAGCTGATAATCAGGATACGACTCTTTCTACATAAGAGCATAACAGACTAAACATCACGAGTCGACTGTGACTTGACCCACCTGACCTCCGTCACGAGATAATTGATGTCACAAACCGACAAACACAAGCAATATCATGCAAGCGTGCTACTTGCACAAAATCACAAATGTCCGTTGCCTACTTGGTATGCGATTGAATTCAATTTTATGTAAGACTTATACTCTATAAAACTGTTTGCACATAACAAAATTGACAAATCTTTTTATGTGACCAAATATAGTATTCCCATATATTTTAGGTATGATGCCTTAAAGACACATGATTCCTTTCTATAACCCTGGGCATTGCCAAAATGCTTCTCATATGAGGTCTGACCCTTATGTTAGGTCTGCTAGCTGGCAAACACGTAAGACACGTGACTAAATGCGCCCAAAGGATTTTCCTGCCCAAAAGCACTTAGATAATCTCGTAAGCAATGACCAAGAAACTCTACTTCACTTTCTGGATCTAAAACCCATAGGAACTCAAGACTTGAGGACCTAAAAGATCTTTGTGACCTCTCTCATGAAAACCACTATGAACTCCTTCATATATGTCGTAGAATCCACTTAGCTCTTCCAGATCCAACAGGAGGACAAATCCACCACCCTTACTGAACACCAAATTCCATTAGAAAATAATTTCTAAGATGACAAACAACTAAGATAACAAACAATAAGACACTAGTCTTCATTTTAAGTTATTAATGGAAATATGGACATTAAAGGACTGTTTGCAACAAGCTCAAATCTCAACTATTTAAATGATAGTTTACAATTTGTCGAATTCCTTGTGCACAAGGACACATTTTGTATCATTTTGAGCTTTTAATGTGCATTTACATAATTGTTATTGGAGATTTTCATGCTCTGAAGGAATATTGCATTCTCCATAACATATCTTGTGAATCGAAAATCACTTTTTCAGCCTATATAATTTTAAACTAGATCAACATTTGTAATTCTATATATTTTTTAAAATATTATTTATTGATTATTTATATATAATTAAATTTATTATTTAAATATTAATAAATATAGATAAAAAATGAAAAAGAAATGTTTGATAAGTTTTTTTTTCTATATATCTTGCTTCATATTGATCATATGAATGTGAGTCACTCACATTATATTAGTGGATCACTCACAACATTATTATGATTATATAGACCAAGATCTGATAGCACATTAGATAATGTGAATCTCTCGTGGCTACCACCTCTCACTGCCTCTCTCGTCCTCATCTCTCATTGACCCTCACAATGTCATTGTCTCTTGTCCGTCGTCGTCATCACTATGGAAAGTCTCTCCTGCTCCCTTGTCAGTGTCCAATCCCCTGCCAGAAATACAAACCAAGATCTGATAGCACATCAGACATAACTTTTACCATTTATATTTATTTGCATCTAATCAAAATAATTAGGAGTCTTTATCCGTCTTTAAGACTTAAATGTCTTTTGACTTAACAAAGACCTTATGGAGATTTCTAAAGATTTCTAGAATATGAAGAAACCTTTTGGGGGAAACTGATGCAAACCCAAGAAGCTGCAAATTTTAATGGTCCTTGGTGAACAAGGATTTGTAAAGAATACTTTGAGATTGAAGGAGCTACAAAAGAGTAAAGAGTATTCAACGTGGTGCAATCTTGACATCACATTGTACATTGGCTTAATTTCAACCACACCTTGCCTTTGTGTTTTCTCCAAGAACTGGACAAATGGTTCCTTGAGAAAAAGAACTTGGAGTTGTCAAACCCCATTGGCTTGCATTGGGAGTCTTATGGTAGGTTGAAGTGTCTTCATCTTCAGTGCTAATCGGGTGCAAATTGCACAATGATGAAAAGTTTTTTATTTTATTTTTGAGTAGTTAGTAATCAATCAATGCTTCTCAAATTTGTGGAATAGAAGAAAAATAATCAGGCTTATTCATTACATAGGGAGAAAAATGTGTATATTGGCAAATCTCTCTCTCTCTCTCTCTCTCTCTCTCACACACACACACATGTTAACATAGAGAAGAGACATAGTGAAGAAGAAGTAATGGTGCCATGTTGAAGATGATGACGAGTGAGATGACAATTAATTTCAATATGCTTTGTGCGCTCATGAAAGATCGACTTATGAGCAATTTGGATGGCACTCTTGTTGTCACAGTACATAGGAATGTGTTCAGAGAGAAAAACATCTATGTCAAAGAGTAGCCAACACAACCAAACTACCTCCAAGGAATGGGTCCATGACATGATATTCAGTTTCTGTAGAAGAATGAAAGACAATGTCTTATATCTTGCTCTTCCAAGAGATAAGAGAGTCTTATAGGAAAATGCAAAAACACATGGTAGACTTGCGATCAGTAAGGTTACCATCCCAATCGACATCAGAGTAAGCACACAACTCCAAGGAAGAAGATGAGGGGAAAATAAGACTTTGAAATTGAGTACCTCAAAGATATCTAAGAATGTGAAGAACAACTGCCCAATGCAATGTAGTAGGAGAAACAACAAACTGACTGACAACATGCACGGCATAAGCAATATTAGGTCTAGTAATAGTTAGATATCCCAAATTGTCAACCATATTATGATACAAGTGGGATTAGGTAAAGGGACACCATTAGAGGAGACATATTTTACATTGAGCTCAAGAGGGTTGCATGCTGTTCGAGTATCAAAAAGACGAGTCTAATCATGAATGCTAACAATATGCTTAGATTGAGAGAGAAGATAACCTCTAGGATAATAGACAACTTCAATCCCTAAGAAATAATGAAGAGGACCAAAATCCTTTATCTTAAACTATTTTGCTAACTGCAATTTTAACTCTGCAATCTCATCCACATCATCCCCTGTGATAATCATGTCATCAACATATAAAGAAATTATAATACAACCATGAATAGTGGTCTTCAGAAACAAGGCAAAATCATAATCACTAGAATGAAAGCTAAGAGATGCAATGACAATGGAGAACTTCTCAAACCAAACCCGTGGAGCTTGTTTGAGAATATAGAGAGCCTTCTTTAACTTACACACCTCCTCTAAATTATGAGAAACACCTAGTGGAGGTACCATGTAGCTTAGAAAGAAAGCACAAAAAAGGAAAAATACAAAAATAAAGAAAGAAGAAAAGACAGGTTTAGACTAGGCAACCTGCTCCTACATAAGTTTTTCAGCATACACATAAAAAAAAACCTTTTCTAAACCTTTCAAGACTACTCTAACAAAGATAAAACTAGTTGGAACATATAAGTTAAATGCTACAAGCTTGGAACAAGTGAAGAAAACGAAAACAACTTCATGGTAGAGAACTCCAATGTACAAAATACAACACCAAATACTAAATATTCTTCTTCTAATTAACTTTAATGTTGCAGATCAGAGGAGCCAACTAAAATCCATGATGTCAATGCAATCAATGTATACAAGGCCATCATAAGTAATTTTTGTCATAATGAAAAACCCAAAAAACAATTTTGTCCACCGAGAAGAATGGCAAGAAAATATTACACCATCCAATTATGACAACAAAGATGCTAGCCATGATGCTAACCATGATGGCTCTAACATCAATGAAAATGTAAGTAGAGGAAGAGCCGATAAGTCCTCCAAAGAATGCACGTGACACTCTGAATACCACAAACTTTGACTAGCTAGTCATTGTTTGGGAAACAGCCAACAGACACTCCCTCTCAAGCTAAATAGTTTTCTATGCTTTTAGCTTGTAAAATACAATGTCTTGATCCAAAAGAAAATTCTTGACTAGATAGAACCCAAGGGATAACAACTGCTTCGTATCTCTAACATGCCCCCTAATAGCTGTAAGTTGGACACAACACTTCCAACTTGGGATGAACAATACAAGTATCAAATGAAAGTGAAATACAATGAAGCATGCTAGAAATACATTGGTGAAAGATAGACAATGATTGAAAACATCTAAAGCTAAATGGAATATACTTAACCATTAAGCATAAGCCACAACCCATGACTTAACCACTTAACAATAGCAAACACATTTAACCACCTCAAAGGAAAAAGCAAACCAATGACACATGTTTAACCATCCATGATAGAAGCTTGACACAATGCTTAACCACCATGGACAAAAGCAAACATGCTTAACCTAAAAGGAAAAAGATGACATATGACAAATGCTTAACCACCATAAAGGCAAAATCAACAAAGCTTTACCAAGAGCATAAGTTACACATGATACTTAACCACTCAAGATAAAAGCAAACCAATGACAAGTACTTAACTACCATATAGGCAAAAGCAACAAAGCTTAATCACCAAGAGCATAAACTACACATGATGCTTAACCACTCAAGATAATAACTAGAGTTTAAAAATTGAAAAATAGGTCAAAAGCTTGACCCAAGGGACTAGACCAATATGGGTAATATTTGCTGCTAGGGAGGCTATAACAAATAAAGAAACCTAAGACAGTGAGAAAACATGACCAACATATGACACACTTTTTAAAAAATATATATAAACACTTGAGACCCTCTTGATGAATAAGACTGCTCTAATAAAGATAAACTTAGCTTATATTCTAACAGTATCATTTTACATCATTTGACATTTATCAATTAGTCTTATTAAACACTTTAAATAATTAAACAATCTAACTTATAAGTTTCTGGTTATTAGCATCCACCTTTTCAACTCCTAACTTATATCTTTAAGCTTTCAGCTAACTTATAAGTTAGTTTTACCAAACATAGAACACATGTACAAAATTTAGCAAACCATATTAAATTTTTTGATTTGTAATTTTCTTAGTAAATATTTGCAACGTTCTTAAACAGACACAATCATGCTGCATTTAACTAAAAGAAAATTTATCACATAATGTAAAATGGAATAGCAAATATATATTGATACAATTTCTAGTAATATGAGAACCAAAATCTACTTTGACAAAAAATACTGTCAATATCGCTTCTCTAGTTCTCTTAACAGGAGGCTATGTCTTATCATTTTTAATCAAAGAAAAGAAATTATGAAATTGAAATAACTCATTCAAAATGTCCTTTAAAAGATTATGTGATACAATTGAATCAAATAAGTTCTTATAGAATAAATATTCAGTTATTTGTAAACCTTTTGTCTTATTTAATATTTGTTCAATTACTCTTCTATCAATAAATGTAATATAAGCATTTGGTTCCACAATAATAATATCTCCCAATATGTCAAAACTAGCAGTTACTCCAGTAGTGGTGGAAGATGTAAGTATGGATACATGGATGTTAGCGTCTTCTGTCTTCCTATCCCCATCCTCTGCAGTTGTTTGGTACGTATGTTTGCTCTAGTAGCTTTCAATGATGTTTTTATCTTTTAGTAATTACTTTTTCTATTTTAGTTACACTTTCTTCAATGAACTCGTTATACACTTTTAATTTCTTTTATTTTTTTATTGAAAAAATTGCCGCTTCATGATTTTATTTAATATATAATGATAATATTAAAGATCAAACTTTAAAACTTTATCTATCTACTCCAAACACTCACGAGTGAGCTGGCCCTAGTGAGTTATCGGCTGCTCCAAAAATATTACTTGCGTGCTACTTTTTTTTTAAAAAAAAATAATAAAAGATAAGAGGGAGCCTACCCAAAATACTTTGTTTTGGTTTGGTGAGTCCAAAACATGTGATTTTTTTAAATAATGGAACATGCAATAAATCACGACAATACACTGCATCACATGATTAAAAAAATGTTATTCTGACAATAAATATAAAATAAATTTTAATTGCATGTTTTAAATTATTATCTAATAATAATCTATCGTATAAAATAAGTTTGAATTTTATGATTACACTCACCGGATAAAATTATACTCTTATATTACAAATTGTCCTAGATATGTATAACTTTTAAGATAATTATTGAAAATTAATAAATTTATCATACATAATAATTTTCGATTAGATAATTTAATCACTCTCTAAAATATTTCAATTAACCCATCACCATCATAATAGCTACCACCACCATGAACACCGTTGCATCTACTACCACAATCGTCATCACCACCATCATGTCAAATGCAATCACCTTTGCTGTTATGACCTTTATCGTTGTCACTTCCACCACCATGATTACCGTTGCAACCACCACCATGATTGTCGCTGTCATCACCATCACCTTCCTCAACTGCCACCACCGTTGTTATGATCTTCGTCGCTGTCATTGTCGCCGCCACCATCGCTGACAGCGGTGGTGGCGGTGACAGTGACATCGATGACAGTCATGACGACAAAGGTGATAACAAGAGTGACAATGATTACAGTTATGCTGGCGGAGGTGGTGACAATCATAGTGATGATGGTGATGGATTAATGATAATTGAAATATTTTAATACATGATTAATTTGATGAATTTTTTAGAAATTCAATGGTTATATTAGATTTTAATTTGAAGTTGTAAATATTTTGATCTCAATCCTCTATTATTTTTAATCATAATTTAATGGTTGTTATTAATTATTCTCACAAGAGTTATATTATATTATATAATATTATATATATATATATATGTTCATCTAATATGTTTTGTTCTAAAATATTTATTATTTTATTCTCTTCTGTTCCTGGGTAACTATATTCTACAATATGTATTTCATCTTTGTTTTTATCCGAGGAAAATATGCTATGTTTTTTATAAACTTCACTTTTCCTTACTAAAGGTATTGACCAATTATGTAATGATTTTTCTATATCTTCTACTATAATTTTATCATTACTTACCATATCTATAGATTCTTCCATATTGGTTGATTGTTGCGGAGTTCTTACAGCTATTTGTTTATCTTTATTTCCCCTTCCTATTTCACTCAGACTTCTAACTATATTAGCTATTTTACTTCTTGATTGAGTTGCTGTTACGGGACCACCTCTTTCCATTTCTAGGCTAAACCAACGGACTTACACACTCACAACTGCCGGGACCACCTAGACACAAGAGGCTGACCAACGTATACACACCTCTCAGTGTTACACTCAACTCGATCTGGAAATAGAATAACTCTTATAGATGGAAATCTTTATGGAATATTAAGGAAAAATAAAAAAAAAACTTTAAACGGTATAAAACTCTTTAACAATATTTTGATCTTTTAGTGGCTCTGATACCACTTTCGGAAGCTAAACTTGGTACAAAAATATTAATAAATCTTAGGTAAATATTTTGATATTCAATAATTACGCTGATATGTATATGATCATTACAATATTGGAAATTGGTATAAATATTTAAAACATGAAAGAAATCAACAGGAATAAAGATTTCAGAATTCATATTTAGAAAACTTACTTAAATATTCTTGAAGGTAGGTTAGTAGGATTATGATCAGGAGTATTGATGCACGGAAGATTAGAGAAGGAATGTTGAAGATATAGAAACAAGAGTGAGGTTAGAATAAAAGGCTGATGCCTCTTCTGGTTTATTTACATCTATTTATAGATATAACACACTGCCCGGATGTATTCTTCCAGATTCCAAACTTACTTAATAATATACAATAGTGACCAGGAACAAATTATTATCCTAAACTTAGAAATTATTATTCTAGACCTTCCCCAGCAGATGTACAATTTGAGGAAAGGGGAGATATGCATCAAAATGTATATTCAGGATCAGAAATAGCTGAATGGAATATAGATGGGATGAGTGAACAACAAATACTAGATTTAACTTGTCAGATGAATATGGCTGCAACCGCTTATAAGACTAAGGGAATTTCAGATAGAAATACAGCAGTAGCCATAGTTCAGGGATTTACAGGCCAACTTAAAGGTTGGTGGGATAATTTATGTTTAGAAGAAGATAGAAATTTAATATTAAATAGTATAAAACAGGAAACCCAAGAACAAGATGCAGTAGCAAC
>PYAF01000602.1:494999-513194 GCA_007407185.1 Glycine tomentella
TTTGAAATTTAAATATATATTTAAAAATATATTAGTCAATTAAAAATATTTATTTTAGTCAATTATTTAAAAATTTATTTAATTTATGTCAACTAAAAATATTATAATATATAGTTCTAATTAAAAAAAATATTTATAAATATGTCATTAGTATTGTTCAAATTTTATTTGATTATTTCAATATTGTTAATAGAAACTTCAAATGTATATCATTCTAATATATTATTATTATTATTATTATTATTATTATTATTATTATTATTATAATATTAAATGTTTGGTTATTTTAATTTTTAATTATATTTTTAATAAATTATTTTGAACCATTTTAAATTTACCTATATATTCAAAAATATAAATTAGTCAATCAAACTTGTTTTTATTATATTTTAGTTAACTATTTAACAATATATGTAATTTTAGTCAACCAAAAATACAACAATATATATATATATATTACTAATTAAAATATATTTTTAAATATTTTAAAGAATATTTGGTAATACTCATTGTGGCCTTTGTATCTCAGAATTGAGATAGATTCTTATTTAGTCTACTATCCTTAGTGTCTAATCGACTATTTCAGTCTAAAGAGTTTTTTGTTTTCACAAACAATCGACTATATTGGAATATAATTAACTATCTGTTCTTCAAGAAATCCGGTTATGCAAATAATAATATAGTCAATTATCTTTACGTCTTCATCAACTACTTTTGTATTGCGGCCATAAAAATAAGGTTTTCAATTGACATCTTGTGTGACACTTATTCTCTCTTATTTTTATTCAGGAGTTTTCATTGAGAGAGCTTTAGGAACTATGAGTGTCATCACCTTTTGCTCATTTGATTGGAAATTATTTTTTTACATTAGGAATCAATGGATCTTTTTGCATATGATAATGAATAGAAGTTGATACTTCATAGGAAGTATTTTCAAATGTTCACATCTTTTAATTATCAAGTGAAATCTTTCCTTAATTTGTGATTGGTTTTCAATTTTCATTGAATGGGCTACTGGATCAATTGTGTTCATGTGGTGTGTTTTCTACATGTTGGTTTGTAATTCTTGATAGATTTTCAAGACTTAGTGCATTTGTAGATTGCATTTGTACGTGGGTTTGGTTGTAACTCTAAGATTATAGTGAAAAGATCCAAGTAATGTTACTTTGGATCAACTAAATATAAATTTCTTAAAAAATGAATCAGTATAAATTATATTTGCATCTTTTTCTAACCCTTCAACTCTTTTATTGTTTCTTGCTTAAGTTTCTTGATATGTGTTGATATTTTCTTTGTCTCATTGTGTAAGCATTTAATTGTGTTTAAGAAATTTAAGGATATTTGCAACATACCTAAATCTCTTGTTTCAACTAAATTAACGGAAGCAAATTGCAAAAAAAATCAATTGGATCTAAAATTGATTTGAATCTGATTCATCTCATACTTGATTTGTATTTTCATGCATCATTATTTCTTACATGTGTGTGTCGAGAGAGAGAGATTCATTTGACAATCCATACATTTAATAATTATATTTAGTAAATGTAGTGAATTTATTTTTTGACTGGAATAAATGTATTGAAATCCATAATATTATTAATATAATTATATTTAATAAATACAATAACTAATATTATAAAATAAAAATCCTCCCTCTACAGTTAATACCATCGATCATTATAATTAAGAGAGTAACAAGGATCACTTGCTTCCGTGTTCTTCAAAGGAAAGCATTTTCCCTCCATTGACTTTCGTCATCAAAGGAGAATATATTACCTACTGACTGTTTTTTTACTCAGGTGATCTATTGATTCTTGCCTCTCTCAATCTTTTTTTCATTTTTTTACACCATGATTTGATTATCCTGTCATTCAATTTGATTTTAATTTTAGTTCTTCACTTTTGTCACCACACAAATCTGTTTTAGTTGATTCTTTAAAAAAAAGTTTTTCTTTTTGGCATACAAATTTGAACATTTTCGCTTCCCTTTTAAAATTATGTTATAAATTTCATTGTTTTTGAATCATTCACCCACGTAACAAGAAATCTTTTTTTTTTTCATTTCATTAAAGTATTTTTTTGCCTCTTTAAAAAAACATTGTTCCTAGATTAGTTAAAGATGTGGATTCTCTATATTTCTGCGTAAAATGTTGAAAATTTTGGCTTCCCTTTTAAAATTATGTTATAATTTTCGTTGTTTTTGAACAATTCACCCACATAACAAGAAATCATTTTTTTTCATTTCATTAAAGTAATTTTTTTTTGCCTCTTTAAAAAAGATTTGTTGCTAGATTGGTTGAAGATGTGGTTCTCTAGATTTCTGCATAAAAATTTGAAAATTTTGGCTTCCCTTTTAAAATTATCGTATGATTTTCACTGTTTTTGGACCATGAACTACATTGCAAGAAATCTTGTTTTCTTTCTTTCTTTCTTTTATCAAAATGAATGTTATATTAAATTTGATGGTGCCTAATGTTAATGGATTGTTTGTTGAACGTAGTAAAGGAACATAGTATAAATCATCTTGTCATATATAGTTTCACAAGGAGGTTTATAACAGTATTGTGACTTTAAAGTTTTAATTAAACATATTCTAATAATGTTCCTCAATTTTCGTATTTGGAACGTATTTGCATTTGTAACCTTGAATCCTTGTATAGCAAACTATACCTTTTGATTTAGATTTCATGCAAGCTAAGCTGACAGATGCTTTCTACGCAAATCAAAGCACACATATTGTTTTAGCATTCACATAATGAATTGCCTTTGTTAGTTTTGGAGTTTAGATATAATTTTTGTAGCAAAGGTTGAAAAAGCACGAACCATAAATTAAGGTTAAGTTGTAGAATTGATCGCTTTCCTTAAGACATTTTGTGGCTCTACCTGAATTGTACAACAGTGTATATCTCCATCATCCCTAGCTAGGATAAAACAAGGTTATAAAACTAAGGGCACTCTCTGCACAAAAGAGAACCCAACAAACCAGCATCACACAATAATAAAATTTGGTCAGAAATAAAAAAGAGGAAAACTCAATTTTTAGGAAACAACAATTCTTTCAGTTTTCCATATTCTTTTTCTCTATTTTTCTCAAAACTCGATCAGAATCTCCTTTTATAACATGAAAATCACAATCATTCACTTAAATGTTGTTAAAAACAATTAAACCAGATTAATAATTAGCTACACAATGGCCAGAAAAACTTTAAGATAGAAAATAATTAGCTTCACAATGGCTAAAAATATTAAATTTGATTAGTTATATTTACAACAACTAAAATTAAACACATTAACTTAGATTTTTTAAAATAAATCACTCAAAAATCCCCCACTTTTGTTGAATGATTTATTATTAAAAAATTAATCTAAGTTAATGTCTTTTCAATCAGTCGTTGTAAAGATAATTAATTTGATTTGATATTTTTTAGACGTTGGAAGTTAATTAATCTATCTTAAAGTTTTCTAGTTGTTGTGAAGCTAATTATTAATCTACTTTATTGGTTTGTAACATTAGTTAAGTGAATGATTGTGATGATTTTCATGTTATAAAAGGAGGTTTTGAATTCTACAAAAAAAAAAGAAAAAAATTTGGAAATCATCTCATCTTTTACTTATGAAAAAATTCATCTCATCTTTTTTTCTTATTTTCTTTTTTTAAAAATATTTCTAAAAAAACTTATCTAAACAGGTCCATAATACACTACTACACAATGTAAGCAAAGCTGTAAATAATCTTAAGACAGCGACATAATTTATAGTTTGTGTTTTTCAATTTTTGTAGTAAATATTTTAAGATGTGAATTTCCTGACCATGCGCAAAGTCACTTCCGTTCCCACCACTGTACCCTTTTGTCAAGCATGTACTAAAATTTGTTTGATGTTCAATAGAAGGAACTAGAAACATGCAATGACAATGACTTCATGTGTAAGAATTTTATTTTAAATGGCTTATCTATTAATCTTTATGTTTATTAATTACAGTACAAATAATACTTCTATGGAAAACATAACATTAAAAAGGTTGGATCAAAGAAATATTTTGTAACCTGTTACCTTAAGTATCAAATGAAGAATCACAAATCTATAGAATCTGAATCTTATGAACTCCAAAACTTTGCTCATGAAATTGTTTCTAAAGGTATATTACTTTAAATGAATAATTCCAAGTAGCTCTAGTGAACTGTTTTATTCTTTGTTTTATTATTTGATATAGAATAGTGGAATTGAGAGAGAACTTTAATTAAGGTTATGGGTTCAATTGTTGTAGGTAAAAAAGTGGATGGCAATGGAGTCCCACTAAAGTTGACTAACTAAGTTCACTGAAAGAAATTAATCATCGTCAAATTAAGCCTCATGCTTCACAACAATAACATGACTAACAAAAAAATATAACTTTGATATACAATTTCACATTGAGTTCTATAGCAATATTGTGTCTTTAAAGTTTTAATTAAGCATATTCTACTAATGTTCGACACTTTTTTGTATTTGGAGCATATAGTTCAAAACCTTGAGTAACATCCTAAAATTACAACTCAATTATGTGTGTATATTTAATTTCATTGAATAATTGTTTTTGAGTGTCTTGTACAATTATTTTGTGTAGAGTTATTTTAAAATAATTGATTTTATGTGTGATTTAATTGTTTTGTTTGACAGTTGATTAAATTACTAGAGTTTTAAATTTCTCTGATAATTTAGTTCTTGAGAAAAATTTATCTGTAAATAAATTTTTTCAGATAAAATTACAATTTATCAACTAGTATTAGACTTTATTTTTGGGGTTAAGTTTTATAAAGTTTAATTGCATTGTCGTAAAATTAGGCAATGTAAAATTACATTGCACAATTAAAATCTCCCCAAATGACAGTTAAGTGGACACATGTCACTAAGAGACCCCTAATTGCATGCTAAACCCCTAACTGAGACACTTGGAATCCAGTATCTCTTTCTCACACCCAAAGCCCACGGCCAACTCCTACTACCACCATGCTTCACCGGTAGAGATCATAGATACTTCTTCATCTTCTTCTTTCGACGTGCTGAAGTACGAGCCTAGACTATCGTATGTAGGGGAGGACTAGGAGCATACAGTGATTGCCCCTCTCGCCCCAGTACCCAACTTGGGAGATGATAAGATCCAGGAGGACCCGGAGATGCTCGAAGAGTATCAACCAGAGGCGGCAAAGGAGGTCCCTGCTGAGGGGGACCAAGAGCATCTTGACCATGATATGGAGGGTAGTTTCCCAAGGGAGGAGGCGAGTGGCTCATTGAGGAGAGCAACGATGAGGATTCGTCAGAAGACCCCAATAAGGATATGTGTGATGTTTTCTTATAGGAGTCCCACTCTTAGGACTCTTCTAATTGCTGACCTCTTGTCTCACCCTTTCTCTGTGTAGTTTTTTTTTTCTAGGTTTGGGTTAGTGGTGAATGTTCTAGTGTGTATATGTATGGGTAGACCTAGGTTTCATACATTTTGGATGTGCATTCATTCATCAGTTTTCGTCACATGTATTTTGGGTTGCATTTCCACTCGGATGTAACTATATCTTTTCAAACTCAGTACTTATATATTTATGCACTCTTTTTTGTAATCAGTAATCTAAAGCGTATTTATTTTCTCTTTCTACTCAAAATTGAATATTTTATATTTCAAACGTTATTTCACATTCTTAAAATATTTCAAAAGACCTATACGTTTTATTGAGCGATTTACTTTTGGTCACGACTTTATATGTATAAAAAGAAAAGAAAAAAGTTACTCACATTTCTTAAATAACAATGCTTCCATAATCACATTAATGAACACGTTTATTTAAAACAAATTAATCAAGAAGACTAAAATGCATGTTTATTCATAAAAGGGTTTTAGGGTGTCACACCTTGCATCTTGGTATAACAAACGATATATTTAGATTTGAAAACTAAGGTGACAGATTGCTATTTATGCAAATCAAAGCATGCATATTTTTTAACATAAAGTCCCACAACTTGACTTTACAAATAAGATTTTTTAGAAGGGTGACAATCTTGAACACCTTGATGTATCAAGTATTACAGAATTTATTTTGCTCCATAAAGACCCAGTATACAAGTTTACTCTTTACATACCTTCAAACTACCTAATCAAAAGTGGATTCTTTTTTTTGGCTCAATTGCACACTAAATCACCCAACTTTCATTATTTTTTCAATTTTACCACCCAAGTTTTATTTTTGTGATTTTTACCACCCAAGTTCAAGTTTTGCACATTTTAGCCATGTTGACGTGATACTTAAAAAAGTACATTATTTTGCCAAGCAATGATATTTTTACCAACATATTGGTAAAATATGCATGATTTGAAAACTTAAGTGGTAAGATTTGCAAAAAAAAAAAAAAAAAAAAAACTTAGGTAATAAAATTCGCAAAATAATTATACTTGGGTGACAAAATATGCAATTAAGTCTTTTTTATTGTCAAGGAAAAAGATTAATTAAATTTCTAAAGCTTCGTAACCTAGGGAGCAGATCTTTGTCCAACACCATCTCATATTTTCTCTTATCAAGGAATGGCTCATCTTGATTTTAACAATTTTAAACTATCAATTGTGCTTAATTTTTTGTGTTAGTGATAATTGTTATGAATACGTAAATGTTACATGTAAATCACATAACAATTATCTTCTTTTCCCTCTTTCATTGCTTCTTTTGTGAGTAAAACGTAAGAATTTAACTTCTTCTGAGCTTTTATCCAGTAGATGCTAAAATTAGTTGATTTATAGTTTGTTAGTTGTATTTTTTGTAGAAAATGATACAACAAAGACATGGAGGGTGGATTGAAGATCTAGAGTGGCTCGCTCAGCGTACACATGCAGGCTCAGCATGCACATTCAAGCTTGCTCAGCGCGAAAAGTGATGGCTTGGTGTGCACATGCATGTCGACTTTGTGTGCAACCAATTCTAATACACATAACAATGCGCGTTTTGAAGTATAAAAGGAAAAACACGTACCCACAAAAGGGAGACAATCAGGGAGAGAAAGGGGCCAACCTAGGGCACGAAAAAGAGGGAGAAACCTTTTCACCTGTGGTCCCATTCCTCCATATTCCTCCATCTTCCTCCATTCTTCCTCCATTTTCTTCCATTTCTCTTGCTTCCTTTTTATATTTGTAAGTCTCTCATGACAATGGGAGGCTAATTCATCCATTGTTGGGAGCTTAAAAACCAAACATTCTTGATGTAATGATTCTAACTATTTATTTAATGTTATCTTCATATCATTGTTGTTTTTCTGAACTTTATTTATGTTTGTGGTTTGATCTCCCATTTGCATGCTTTTTTTATAGGATTTAATGCATTGAAAAGTGGTTATTTTCTTAGAACTGAAAAGCACTTCTAAATATATCCATGTCTAGGG
This sequence comes from Glycine tomentella, assembly GCA_007407185.1. Classification (NCBI taxonomy): domain Eukaryota; kingdom Viridiplantae; phylum Streptophyta; class Magnoliopsida; order Fabales; family Fabaceae; genus Glycine; species Glycine tomentella. The sequence goes on from PYAF01000602.1 coordinate 502,398, forward strand.
ATAGAATAATATTATTTATCGTTAATTATGCATCTTTACTCATAATACAAATTATTTGATGTAGCTTGCTAAGGGATCAGGAGTGAAATTAAGTAATTTAGGATAGCACTTGAGGAATCAAGGTTAGAATATAGTAGTAGATGAAGGTGAGCGGAAATAACGTTGAATAGAAAAAAAAATCTTTGATATTACATCAAGGATAGTTTTGGTGAGTTGAGCCCCAAAACGTCACAAACCTCTTAATCAACCGGCAACTCACCCCAAGTGTTTGTTTTCTATCTTTTCATTGTGCTCTGCTTAACTATCTTTAATTATGTTGAATTTCATGTTTCCGCATTAAGATTAGAAAAATATCAAATTTAAATCATTGTTCGCTTAAAATTAGAAATATATTAACTCTGAGTACAAGCAAAGTCTCTGTGGAATTCGACACTCAAACGAACCGTTAATAGTTAGACATTGGATGACCCAGACATCCCTTAAGGTTTTGATAAAAACAAGATATAAATTTGTGTTAACCACTTTGTTGCATACAGGTCAACAGGTTTGATTACTGGAAGCAACACCAGGGTGAAGTACCTGAAGCACACTAGAAGGGGAGTTTAATAGTGTGAAGGATAAAACTTAGTCTTTTGAAAGCTATTAAAAAATTTCTCAAATAGATGTCAATGGACGAAGGGTTTCGTCCAAGGGGTTTGAAATTACTTTGCTTAGAAAACCAGTTCACAAAACTTGGATAAGATAGTGTAGAAGTGACTTAAAGAAAAGCACAAGTTATATAGAAGCAGTAATGAAAACACAAAGATTTTATACTGGTTCACCCCAATAACTCTCGGGCTACGTTTAGTTCTCCTTCAAACCTTGAAGGGTTCCACTAATAAAATCTTTTATTAAAACCAAGTATTCTCTATGCCACTTTTGGTTACAACTAGTACTCTCTAAGTCACTCCTGTCACTACACTTAATCTCCCTCTGAGATTAAGACCCAAGTATTCTTTGTCGCTAAGTCACTCCTCGCTTTCTCAAACAGTATATGTTTGATAGAAAATGTATTCTAATCACTCAAGGAATGTTTACACAATAGGCTCGAATACAATAAAACTCGCTGACTAAGCAGAGCTTAGATTCACTCAATTCGCTCAAGTTTCTTTCGTCCAGTAGACTGACAATGTTACAATACTTGTTCATTTCATCTCATAATATTCTCTTACTTTTCGAAAACCTTAACACAAACATTTTTAGGCTTTATATAGACTTTAGAGCTTTGATCTGTTGAGAGATCCCAGCTAGTCGGTGTCTTATAGCTTTGGCGCTTGACACGAGGTTGCTACTGTGCAGAGAGAGAGTGAGGATCACAAACTCTTTCTACAACATATCTTCAGAGAAGTACAATTTGTCAGTGTTGCCTAGTGCTCAGAGCTAACTTTCAACGTACAGATCAAAATAAATGTTAACAGCATAAGACAAAAGGAATTAAGAATGCCAAGACAAAACATTTTAAATCTTCCCTTTTGTGCGCTAAAGCACGAGTTCCTTACTGAGTCTGTGGACGTTACTTTCTTGTGATTGTTTTCAGTTCTTGAGGATTGAGTAACTGTTCCATTGTTTTTGCATTACGAGCCAAGTGTGAAAGCACTTGTCTTCTCAGGGTTGGACGCAAAAGCAGTATCGTCCAGTGACTAGTACTTTGCCTATTGTTCAGAACCCTTCTGTTCATGCTTTTCTACTTGTATCTCATAGAGATTAAAAAATTGTAACTTAAGCATGAAAGATTAGTACATAAAATTTATACTTTGTTAACATCAAAACCTTAGGGATATAATTGTTTGGTACAATCCAACGTGACTTGGACGTAGCCAGACTCAACACGTGTGAGACCTATCCATTAGTGGATACTTAGTCTACTAGAAGCGAGAAGTACTCGTCCAATCCATCCAAACACCAATTGGAATGAGCATTTTATTTTACTCGTCCAATCTTATATTTCTTTTTATATGTCTAACAGTCATATTGAGTTATGAATGACAGATATGACAAGTCCTAATTCTATCAGAAAAAACGCGTAGTATCTGCTTATATCAGGAAACAAGATAAATATGTTCAATGGTCATATTATTCAATCCCGAAGAACTCTCCACAATTACGAGCATCTGTCTACCTATAAATACGACATCAATGATTGAAGAACAACAACAAACTACATAGAAATTCTTGTTGAAGGTGCCTCCTCTCCTCAAATTCCTGATCACTCAAAGCACTAGTCTCATCTTTCTTATCCAAGTCATTAAATCACTTTTCAATCTCTTGGAAACTCTTACTTTCATAACCAAATTCCTCGTTATTCTACATTTTGATCCTACTTTAAGGCCTTTGTGTTTTTCTTTAAGGACAAATGCACCCACCCAATCACATCCACACCACCCCATGGCTCCTTATACAAACACTTTCAAATCTCTTCTAGTCCTTACCGTTACACAAATTTTACCTTTTTGTTCTAAACATTTTGTAATAGTATATACTAAAAGGGATCCAAAAGCACTTGTACATAGACTAAAATATATTTCTTTTAAGCATACAGATTAAAAGGTAAAGTTTATGCAACCATATAGACTAAATGAATATTTTTTTCCTTTAATGGAAGGTGTGTTTTAGCCTAATTAAGGAGGGAGAGTTGTTATTGGCCCCATTTCAATTGCTTTTGACTCCTACCAAGGGGCTAACCCATTTTTTATATTCCAAAAATGGTCTTTCCAAGAAACCATGATTTTGTTGAATAAAATGCACAACGAATTCATGATTTCGTTGCACAACCATTTTCGTACCCCCTTACCACAAAAGAATCGTGATTCTGTTTTATAATATAAAATAGAATCACAATTTCGTTGTACATTTTTTTATTGCCCCTTTCCACAAAAGAATCGTGATTCTGTTTTATAATGTAAAATAGAATCACAATTTTGTTGTATATTTTTTTATCACCCCAAACATAACAAAAAAAATCATGTTTTCATGTTTTTTTCATCCTCCTTAACGCAACAAAATCACGATTTGATTGTGTTGCTTTTCCAAAACCACAAAAGAATCGTGATTCTATTGTGGTTTTCTAAACCAAAAAACAAATAGGTAAGAAAATCACAATTCTATTGTTTCAGAATACAAAACAAAATTGTGATTTCATTACCCTTTTTTTAAAAAAAGTATAAACGGAATCGAGATTTCGTTGTAAATATGTCTATAATAGAAGTATGATTCCATTGAACACAAATTAGTGGAAAAATAAAGATACCTCAAAGTAGTTGGTGAAGAAAAGGGAGAAGGGTTGCACATGGTTGGAAAGTGCAGGGGGAGGGATGAGAAGGAGATGAGTTGTGGAAGGGAAGAAGAGAAAGAGAAAAGAGATTGGGAAGAGAAGGGTCGAGGGAAATGAGCGAAGGAGTGGGGAGTCACGAAGGAGGGAGGTGTGAAAAGATAGAATAGACTTTTCTCCTCTAAATAAGGATCAAAAGCAATTGGAATAAGACCCAATAAAAACACCCTTCACATGTGTAAACAAAACGTATAATCTCGTGACCTTGGTCCAGCCCATAAGGACGGAAATGACACGTGTACCGAACCCTGCACTGCAGTACATACTCCAAACCCTGAGAACAAGCAAAAGAAAGAAGAAACAAGATCAAACAGAAGCAGCACAAAAAGAAATGGAAGACGTGATAACAGAAGCAGCACCCCCATCAAGGTTCCTGGAAGAAGACCTAAACATCTTCACACCCCCATCCCCACCTCTCCCCAAACCCTTCCTCATCTTCCCACACAATAAACAAACCCTCAAACCCTCTATTCTCATCATCGCCCTCTCCCCCTCCTCCCTCGCACTCTTCAACCAAACCCTAACCCTAACCCTAACCCCACTCGCCTCCCTCATTCTCCCGGAACTCCTCCTCTCCCTCCCCAACCACAACGTTTCCATCCTCCCCCTCTCCCCGGACACCCTCCTCGCCGCCGTGGCGTTCCCCGTCCCCTCCCACCGCGCCCACGCCGTCGCCCGCGCTCTCCTCTCGATCCGGCCCGACTCCGTCCTCCTCCTCGACTCCCTCGACCCCACCAACTTCCGCGGCAAGCTCTCCTCCGACGACGCCGTCGCGTTCAAGCTCGAGACCTCCGCCGAGAAGAAAAGGCCTCAAGATGAGAAGCTCTTGGGGGCGGAATTGGATTACTATCCTTCCGGGAGCGTTGTGGACGGGCTGGGCGCTGCGATCCTCGCACGGTGCCAGCTGATGAACATTAGGGCGAGTCTCTGTGTCTCGTGGCCTCGGTTTGATAAGTCGGTGATGGCATTGGTTAAGGGATTGCTTCGACGCCGCGTGCTGCCGGGATTCGAGTTTGGGTTGAGTGACGACGAGGTTTTGAAAATTGGGAGGAGTAGGGATAGGGTTGTGCATTCAGAGTTGTATATTTGATTTACTGTGTGATTTTATTTTATATGGATGTTTTGATCCCCTGATGAGTAGTTCGGTATTTTAGGTTACTGTGTGATGTTGTGATTGGTAATTTGATTAATTAGTCACAGCTACAGATTTTACATTGGAACATGTGTTATGACTAGAGGCGTTGTTTGGCTAAAGGGATAGTTGGTTTTTTTGTTGTGGTTCATTTTATAGCTTTGTTGATTTATTTTAGACATGGCCATGGATAGCATGCACATTTGTAATTGGTAAAAACTTTAATGCAGTGTTTCTTGATGTTGTTCTTGATTTAGAATTGAAGTTTTATCTTGGCTTACTTTTAACGTAAACTCTTATATGCAGATTGTCTAGGTGAGAGTGAAACTCTAATTTTAATTGGAGGACAATAATTATGTATAAATTTTATCCTTTGTAACATATCTTTGGATTGCCTAACTATAGCTTTGTCAATGTATTTTACAAATGGTTGTGGATGCCTAATTTTCTTGCAATTGATACCTTGCAATATGTGATCTATGGGTACGGAGGATTCCTTGTTGGCATTTGAATCCACTGTCAATGATTTATCTCTTTCTCTTAGGCTATGTGCTATTTTTATCTTGTGTGATTGATTGCTTGAATGTTTGCAGAGTTCTGTGTTGTGTTATTAAAACTAATGATTTTCATCTTTGGATCTTAACTGCATTGCACCATGACATATCAGAGTTCTGCTTATAGCCAATGTAATTGTGACTGTGGTCTGTGTGAAGTGTGTCTCAAATCAGTATTCAAGTAAGTTGTGAAGCTGTTTGTTAGTTACTGGTATAACAAACTTAGATAGCTGAAAGATCTCAGATGGTTGGTACTACAGGCAGTGATGCATGTATAGGCTTACATATTTGTGATAATTTTGTAACTGAGATATATATTAAACCTTCTGTAATAACACTGAAACTCTTCTACTAAGAAAAACCAGAGAAGTGAACAGAATTTGAGGGTGTTAGCAACAGAGAAAAGGCGTGGGATTCTTGTAATTATTTTCTGAGTGAAACAGAAGAGACAAGAGAAGCCAAGGTGAAAGGTTCTATTGTAAAGAATCTTTATCTTGATTACAATAATTACTATGGTGAAATTGCTATCTCTCAGTGATGTAGGCCACATTTGCTGAAACATGTACTCGTGTTAATCTCCCTTGTCCCAAACTTTTTTGGTTTTTGGTTTAGTGATTTTTTGTGCTTGTGTTGCTGTGTTGCCTGGTTTACAAGAAGCTTCTTAACCCAATTGTTGTGACAGTTTGCAATGGCTGCAATGTAATTGTGACTGAAATTTGACGGCAATTTAAAACCTTAACTATAAGTAGTAGGAGCCATAATCAATGCAGTTTCATTCAATTGTGCTTCTAAAGAATCTGTTGATGTTAGTGGTTAATGAAACATGGTTTTGAATGATGGTAGCTATAGAGAACCATAGATGCCTACCTTAGTGATAAAGATAATTTCCATGCTGACTCTTGATTCTGGTGATGTTTAGCATGTATAAAGAACCTTTCTAGTGTTAGCTACGGGCAGTTTTGTATTACAGATTCCCCCCACCATACCATCAGATGTGAAAATTCCATGTCCAAAATTTCTTAGAATTAAGTTATTCAATTGTATTGCCTGAGGACCTGTTGTTTGGGGTTTTGATTTGCCACAGGATCAGTACTGAAAGTATATTTCGCTTTCTTTGTTTGCTCCATTTCATAATTACTCTCAATTAGTTTTACATCTAGAATTTCCTACTACTTAACATGCATTCAGGTAACGTATAATGAATTTCAGTAATTATTGAGAAAAATATCAACATGGGTGCCCTGAAATTGGATTCTTTATGTTGGGGTTTTGAAGTTACCATCTTGCACTGTCTCATACACCGTTAAAAAAGAGGGAGAAAAAACTCCTAAATTAGTCATATGGATGAGAAATTTGAAGGTATTTGCTGTCTATTCTTACACCGTTAAAATATATACTTTTAATCGTGTCCTTCATGATCATGAATGAAGTAGCAATATATTTTCCTTTCTTTTGTAAAACCAGCAAGAATTTGACAAAGTCCACATGCAATCTTATTCTTGGAGGAAAAAACAAAAAGACTAAACGTGAAAAATTGACATTATACAAAAAACAATTGACGTGTAGAATATATACTAAACTCACCGTTACAAAGATGGCTTTTGGGACAAGTAAATAAAATTGGTCACATGCAAAATGGTTAAACCTTATCAATTCAAAGTTGGACGGTTAAAACTTGTCACATAAGACAGAAAGATGACAACAAAACATGCAAATAAATTTATGGAACATTTCGCACTATTAGATGCTCAAAGGAGAAGACAATTTGGGTTGATTTCATGTAGAGAAAAAACTGTACACATAAAGTAAGATTAACTGTTATTAGTTTTTGTTTGGTGACTAGACTCAAGATTTAATTAAGGGAAATTGTTAATGGCGGGCGCAAAATGTTTAATACTTTATATTTTTACTCTCTATGGGGAATGTTACTTTTAGTTTAAGAACACCCACCAACTTAATCATATTAGTTGCATCTTCTCTTGACTCTTAGCAACATGTTTTTCTAAATACTCAAAATAGCCAATGAATGGAGAAGGTGCAACACTCTACTTCATGCAAGTTATATATACTCTTAATTCCCACCCATCTCTCCCACCCTTCATTTTTTTCAAACAAAGTTAATTAAAGAAGTAACAATGGATCCTTCCTTTCCTTCAAAATCCTTTCTGCATGTTGTTCTTATCTTTTGCTTTCTTGGTGCCACCAGATTGTATGCGAATGACCCTTATCTAACACTGGATTACTATGCATCAACTTGCCCCACTGTGTTTGACATTGTTAGGAAGGAAATGGAATGTGCAGTGCTTTCTGATCCCCGCAGTGCAGCCATGATAGTTCGGCTACACTTCCATGATTGCTTTGTTCAGGTATGTAACTTTTTTTTTTAAAATCATCTAATATTGGCAGTGTTTTCAAGTTAAGAAACAAATTACATTACATAGTTTTTTTTTTGTTTAAATACATTTTTTTCCTTATAATTTAGTTTTTTTTCATTTTCGTCCAACAAAAAATAAAATTTTAATTCTTACAAAATGTGTTTTTTTTTTCATCCTTAAGGAGCTTTCGATACCACTTTGAACAATAAAAAAATATTTTAATCAATAAAAAAAGTGATATCTAAAATGTTTTAAAAATAAAAAAATAAAACAAGCACATTTTGCAAAGACTAATACCCAAAAAAATTAGAAAGATAAAAAAATATGTTTAAACCTTTTTTTGGCAAATTACATTACATAGTACTAGTTACCTAATGCTCTCAATAAATTGTATGTTTGGCTACCAAATTCTTATGATAACATATTGAATTTTATTTGAAGTCTTTATTAATTATAGAGTAAATTACATTGATACTTTCTTAATGTTTTTCATATTATACCCGATATTCCTCATTTTTCTATTCCTTAACTAATTCTGTTAATTGTTTGAAAGATATTAGATCATGTACTTCTACAAAGAAAGATTGTTGTAAATGTAGGGGTGTCGTGTATAATATGAAAAGAGGAAAAAAAAATATTAGATGTATCAAAGTAATTTGAAAAGAGGAAAAAAAAAATATTAGGTGTATCAAAGTAATTTGAAAAGAGGAAAAAAAAATATTAGGTGTATCAAAGTAATTTGAAAAGAGGAAAAATGTATAAAGTGAATGTACCAACACTAATCATATGTTGTACCCGTACCTCGTACCTGGTAATGATGGTACTAGTAGTAGTTCTATAGTTTCATTTTGAGAAAGCCAATATCATATAATATAAAAGTCAATATGAATCTAATGGGGAAAAGTAAATGCACAGTAACTAAATGTGAAATTCATTGCTCAGGGATGCGATGGATCAATTTTGCTTGATGATACAATCACACTTAAAGGTGAGAAAAACGCAGCTACCAACATCCACTCTTTAAAAGGCTTGGGAATTGTTGATAAAATCAAGAACATAGTTGAATCAGAGTGCCCTGGAATTGTTTCTTGCGCTGATATTCTCACTATTGCAGCCAGAGATGCTGTGATTCTGGTAAAAGACACTTCTTGCTTCTAGATTTTTTCATAGTTTATAATATACTTTTTCTTTAATTTTCTGCATATAAGTTACTAGAATTATGCACATGCCTGTGTCCTCTGATGTTTTGTAGGTGGGTGGACCTTACTGGGATGTTCCTGTGGGAAGGAAGGATTCTGTCACTGCAAATTTTGATCTTGCCAACACCAATCTTCCCACTCCTGATGAGAGCCTTCTCTCTATCATTGCCAAGTTTCTTTACCAAGGACTATCTGTCTCAGATATGGTAGCCCTTGTAGGTATGTTAATATTCCTATTAATGCAATAAAACTTTGAGTGTTTAAATATATTTTTAATCATGCAAATATGACAAATTTTTATTTCACTCCTTCAAAAAACATATTGTTGGGTTTTAGTCTTCATTAATTTAATTTTTTTAAAGTAATTTTTATCATCATTTAATAATAACGTACATCAATAATTAGTTTGAAATAGTATGTAATTTGATTTGTTGGAATATATGTTATCTCATTAATAAATGACGATAAAAATTATTATTAAAACTTTTTAAAAACATTATAAAGATTAAAGTCAACTAAAAAATTGCATGCACTAAAATAAATATTCTTCATGGATTAACAAAACAAATTAAACTAACTTAAAAAAATTATTTATCTTGAAGATCTATGCTATACGATTCACATTCATGATCAACAAGTCACCAAGACATAGTTTTACCTCGGATTTCACTTTAAAAAACATAAATCTTTTTTCTTACACTATGTTTGGAAAAGATTGTCTTGTGTTATAACCACAATGAAACTTACAGCCCATTAAGTGCATGTTTGGTGTTCCTTTCATTGCACCTTGAGCGGACGTTGGCAAAAACAAAAAAAAAAAATCTTTGGTATCTTTAGGATTCAACTTATGTTGAGGGAGGTATCAATGGATTTCCAAAAGAGCTTAAATTTGACTCTCACTTTTACCAAAATAAACCATATTTCAGCGAATAGAAAAATGAACAAAATCTTACAATAAAACTGCATAGAATCAATAATCATAATATGATCACTGTTATTGTAATTGATCTGCATTTAGCACTTTCTTCGCACCACATTTTCTGATCACTAAGCCTGCAGGAGCCCACACAATTGGCATGGCACAGTGTAAGAATTTCCGGTCAAGAATTTATGGAAACTTCGAATCAACCTCAGTGAAAAATCCAATCTCTGAAAGTCACCTAAGTAACCTGAAATCTGTTTGTCCACCTATCGGGGGAGGAGACAATAACATAACAGCAATGGACTACATTACACCAAATCTCTTTGACAATTCTTTCTACCAATTACTACTAAATGGGGAGGGACTTCTCAACTCAGACCAAGAAATATACTCAAGTGTGTTTGGAATTGAAACTAGAGAGCTTGTGAAGAACTATGCAGCAGATCCTCTGGCTTTCTTCCAACAATTCTCAGAGTCAATGGTGAAAATGGGAAACATCACAAACTCAGAAAGCTTCTTCACTGGGGAAGTTAGGAAGAACTGCAGATTTGTGAACACATAATAGTAGACTTCATTTTTTTTGTGTTTTTTGTACGTTTTGTCTGTTTCCATACACATAGAACCATCAAATTTATGCTATAGCAAGTTAATGTGTTAAATCTAAGCTAGCAATTATATTATATAATGAACAAATTAAGTGAGAAATTGTTGATTTCCTTCTTTTCTCCATATGAAAGGTGAGTGTGGAGTTTGATAATGAAAGTTTAAGAGTCAACTCCTGAGTCGTATCTCGTATGTCATACATTTAATCTATACAAGGAGATGCTTTAAAAGCTATATGCCTTGATATAACTCATGTCAAGTTCCTTATATTGCTATTGTCAAGGTCTAATTTGTTTATCCTATATCAACTAAGTAAATAATACTAAGTAGTGACACTATAAATAATTTTTATCTTAGCATTTAATCATAAATAATTATTATGCATATAAATTTATTAATTTTTATAATAATTATCTTAAAATTATTTTAATATCAATAATAATTTTTAATTATTAACATTAATTTTTTACTAATAGTAAAATTAAACTCATTAATTAACTTCTATTAAATATGTTTGTAGAATTTAGAGAGAAAAAATACAGTTGTATGTCATCATTTGAGTGGAAAATACAAAAAGAAAATATATATATATATATATATATATATATATATATATATATATATATATATATATATATATATATA
>PYAF01000602.1:521884-532636 GCA_007407185.1 Glycine tomentella
ACGTATAATCATAATAAAGACTTAGAAAGAGACAATTTATAATCTCATTAAATTTCAAATTTAAAATATATTTAATCTACACATTTTTTTAATAATCACGTGTCAACTTTTTCATTGAATTTATCTGTATAGATTGAGTACCATAAATGAATTCATAATGTTTTTTATTGACATAAAAAAGAAAGTTATCTAGTTTTTTTTTATTATTATAAAGGAATTATCTAGTGTTATACATATTTTTTTCAACTAATGAAAATTTCATCTAATTTCTAACAAGCTTTCATTATTAGCTACTATTTTGATTTATTAATTTCACAAGATAAAAAAAATTTCCCTATAAATTCATATTAAATAAATATTTTAATATATAATTATATTACAATTAAAATTTATAATAAATAAATATATTCAAATATCTAACTAATATTTCATATTTGCAAAAAATCATTTAAATTGTGAAATAATGTTATTTTTGCTACTGACAATTTTTAAGATTATTAAATGTATATTAAAAGAGTTAAACAGTTAAAAATGTAAGTCTACACATAAAAAAGTAATTTAAGATAATTAATACTTTTTTATAATTACAAAATATAGTGTGTGAAATATATATAGCAATTAAAGAAAAATAAAAAGAGTGAAAATCTTAGTCTCTTTATTATATATATTCTGAATATCTTTACCTTGATTGCAAAATTCTTCATATAATGATCGTGATTCCATACAGTGCCGAGCTCACATAATTAATTGTCAAATTAGTGACGGTGAAAATATTTTATTGCAATAAATATTGCAAGTGTGACTATTTCGAATGTTCCCGCACCCGAAAACAAAATATATCTCAAAATTGAGAAACAACCTAGGAAAAAAATCTGGCTCAATCCAAATTTCCAATTTATCAAGTACAAATAAAAAAAAAAATGTACACCATACCATCCACCCCTTCACTTGATAACTTTTAATATAAATAAAAGTGCTAGAATCCCCAAGTGATGATGCAGAAACTTCACCTGTGAATTTACTTATAGAGGAAAACCGAGACCCCATTTTAATATTATTAATGTAATTATAAAAATGAGGTTAACTGGGATGCATATATTATTAAGAAATGTTTTACGCGTCAACCAATTTAAAAATCATGATTAATATGATTTTTAACTTAACTATTATAAAAATCAATAAATTTAAAATTTAATAGTAATATACTAATGGTAATAAATTTATAGTGTAAATCAATTACAAATTATCGTTATAATTTTTAAGATAATTTTATTATAAAAGTAAAAAAATGGTCATACTTTTGTATAAGAGTTTAAGGGTTGTAAAAAAAATTTATATTATTATCTAATTTCAAATCATCATAATTATTATAAAAGTTAAATTATTATATATGATAAATTATGATTAAATAATAATATAAAATTATTTTATATTATTTTTCATAACATGTTTTCTCTTTATATAACAATACATTTGTATAAAACTATAAAATTATTTTATATTAAAATTATGAAACTAGTTCGATCATTTAATTATTTAGTTTATTTGATATATATATTAAAAATTAAAATTATATGTAACATAGTTAATAAATACGAGTAATTCATATTTTTATATTCTAAAATAAATTTATTGTAATGATGAAACTATAAATATTATACAATTATTTATTATTTTAAATTAATCTTTGGATATTATTATTAAATTATCGTTGAAATTCTTATTTTTCATGATTAAATACAAAAATATCTTATAATTATAAAAAAATTAGTAAAGATATATAAAAATATAAATATTAAATTATATTATGATGAATATGATAATAATTAGTTATTATATATTATTATTAAGAAAAAATTATAAGAATATATTATATGTTATTCATAATTAGTTATTAATAATTTTAACATATTATAAAAAATATAAAAGAATAAAAAAATTAAAAAACAAAATTAATAGGACTGGTCATCGGTCTTGATCCAACTGGTATGATTGATCGAATCGATTCAGTCTTTATAATTATGCTTTATATTATTAGTGTAGAACTTATTTTGGTATATATACTTATCATATTAAGTGATCTGTGTAATAGTACAAAGTTGTTTTACACTAACACAGTGTAGGATAACTTTTTCTTTTACCTAAAAAAGCTATTTTCTTTAATATAATATTCATTTAATTCATTTATTATTTTATTTTCTATTTTTCACTATTCTTTCTTACGAAGAACTTCTTTCTCTTTCTATGATTTTTGTTCTCTACTAGACCGTTTGCATATTCTATACAAATCAAATTAATCCCACATCCCCAAATATCCCGGAATGGAGAAAAATCACATTCCATTGATTTCGGGGAGAAGGGTAACATCCAGAAAGAAATAATATTAATATTAATTAATTAATTAATATTGATATATATATATATATATATATGTGTGTGTGTATGTGTGTGTGTGTGGTGTGTGTGTGTGTGTGTGTGCGCGCAAATTGCAGAACCGACCTTGAAATGATGGGTTCTCTTCTGGATTCTGGTTGTGGTTTGTTGTTCTTCTTGATGTTGCTTAACTCACTGTAACTTCTCGTTCAGGGAGCCTCGGTGAGTGCTCTGATCATCACAAGTGTGCACATTGGATCAATTTTGATGCGCATTCTCTTCTGGGTATTCTTGTTTTTGTGCCAAAGCTTGGAAATTTTGGATCCAGAGTGCTTGCAATAACTCAGTTTTTGAAGGCCTTTTCTGGGTTTTGCTTTGTTTTCAAACAATCTCTGCTGGTTTCTGTTTGTGGGCTGTGGCTTTTTTTCTTCTTAATCTCCCTATATTAATTTTGTTATCTGGATGATCATTTTCATGTTTTTTAAAAAGTTGTTAGTTCAGGGTTTTATATTTTATTTTTTATTTTTTGAGGAACAATTTATTTTTTTAGGTTGGATACAGAAGTGATTGTTGTGTGATGTTGGAATTGTGATAATCTAATGGAGAAAATCCCTGTGTTCAATATAGTTTTTCTTTTTTTTTGGTCAGCCTGTGTTCAATAAAGTCCTACTGTTTCTGTGGCAATTTTTAAACATGATATATAAATTTCACTCTTTAGGCCTGTAGGATCTTTCATTAAACATAACATATATTTTCTGGTTGAGTTTGGATTCTTTAAAGTGGGAGTTGTACTTTAAAGAGTGTGTGAAGTTATTACATATGTGCATATGTTTTACTACTATCTCAGCCATTCATTCAACAGTTGTAATTGCACTTTTCTTTCAATTGTGCATCCTCCACTCCCTTGTTTAGAGGAGCCAAATCCTTTGTGGTTTACAGTACAATTGAGATTTATTGTTTAGCTATAATGTGACTTATCCAGCAAGGGATTTAATGATTGTGTACTGGGGATCTTTTTCAACACAACTTGTTAGTGCTTTTAATTTCAAGCTTTTACATGTGCAATTTCTTCCAATGTTGATGTTCTGCCTAGAGAGTAGAGTGCAACTAGTTTGTAGGCTGTACACGATGAAACAAAATTATAATTTCTATAATTAGTCATTAGAGGGTGTTCCCTGGTTTAGCAGTAAAGTTGCGACTTGGTGACCATTTGGTCACGGGTTCGAATCCGGAAACAACCTTTTTGCATATTCAAGTGTAAGACTACGTACGAGTACAATGACTTTCTCCCATACCTTTATATAGCGAGGAGCCTTCCGGCACCAGTGTATAGTTTATAATTAGTCATTACTTAAGATAACTTCAATCTTTTTCCAGTAGGATGAGTTGGATGAGGACTACAGTTGTGTACAAAATTACATATTCACTGAAAAAAGATAGTAAGAATACTAAGGCTATTTTCTGGATTTATGTCTGAAAAATTAATTGTTTGATTAACAAACTAAAATCCAACATTGTTTGTTTGTGTAGTGATACGAGGATATATCTATGGGTCTAACATGAATGTTAGGCTATTTTCATTTATTTATTTATGTATTATCTAACAATGATTTCCTTTTTTTCCTCTTAAAAAGAAATCAAGAGTAGTTCAATGGCAAAAGATTCTGCCGATGCTGATTCCCATCACAGACGTCTTGGTCTTTTGAAAGATCAAGTTCACTTGGTTAAAAGGAAAGGCTCTGATCGCTATGAGATTGCTCCAATCCAACACCAACTAGCATTTGAGAAGGGTTTTTTCATAGTGATTCGTGCATGCCAATTGTTATCCCAAAAGAATGATGGAATAATATTGGTAGGGGTGGCAGGTCCTTCAGGGGCGGGGAAGACTATATTTACTGAAAAGATACTCAACTTCATGCCCAGCATTGCAGTCATTTCAATGGATAATTACAATGATGCTAGTCGAATTGTTGATGGGAATTTTGATGGTAAATCATCATCTGGCCTTTTCTTATATGATGCTTTTATCATTCTTACTATGGTGCATTATCAGGATGCAGGCTGCATAGCATGATTAAACATAATTCTCCTGAGGGTAGGAATGGCATATTTTATCTGTCCTGTGCTCTCCAAGATTTAATTTGGGAATAAAATATGAAATGTTGACTTCTGAATAATGAATACTTGTTTATTTATATATCTTGGTAAATACTTATAAACCATTGACTTAGCTGTATGATGATACTGGTACAATGTAAATCATATAGTACTCTACTGAACATACCTAGGTATTTTTACCATCAACTGTCTGGCCTGAATTAGTTAGAACTGAGATGTTAGATCCACTTTTAGAATGGGAAGGCTATGGATAAAAGAAATCCACATGTAAATCCACTTTTAGCTGTATGATGATACTGGTGCAATGTAAATCATGTATTACTCTACTGAACTTACCTAGGTATTTTTACCGTCAACTGTCTGGTCTGAATTAGTTAGAACTTAGAACTGAGAACTGAGATGTTAAATCCACTTTTAGAATGGTAAGGCTATGGATAAAAGAAATCCATATGCTAAGTGGGTGTTAAGAATGTTAAGGATGGAAGAGGAAAATATTCTTATAAAAGACTCAGTGGTGGATACCTAAATTAAATAAAAATAAATGACTGAATACTTGCATTAGTTCCTAATAGGAAGAAAATGAAGTGTTGTTAATGTGGCATACGTAATGCAAGTTATTGATCTTAGTACCTTGTATTTTTTTTAATCTGTGGGAATTGAAGACAATATCAAGGGTTTACAACAACTCACGCATCCTGCTAAATCAACTGAGTTAGACCCCCTTGATATCTTAGTACCTTGTATGAAAATTATTATTTTTTGTTTTAAACCTTTCCTCCTGGCTTCTGCCTCAATGAGGTATGTGTACCTTGAAATTTCTTTAGGCTTCATTTGAAATTCAATCATTTGGGGAAGGTGCTAGTATGTATGCCTATTACACTGTATGGGGTATTATGTTCATGTTTTATTATGAAATTTAAACACCGGCTAACAGTTTTAATTTAGGACACCAATGACCAATCTCTTGTGAACTCTGTTATTCCTTTGTTCAGATCCACGCTTAACAGACTATGACACATTACTCCAGAATCTGCACGATTTAAAGGAAGGAAAGCCAGTTCAAGTTCCCATATATGATTTCAAGTCCAGTTCACGAACAGGATACAGGTTAAATTTTAAGTCATCTTGACTCTTGAGTAACTACACAATTTGGCATATTTTGAAGAGTTGAAAAATTGTTCTCTTGGGACAGTGATCAGGGAACACTATTTTGAGGAAAGTAAACATTAAAAAGATAAAAAAAATTGAAAATATCTTATATTTGGGTAATACTTTGCAATCAGTAGATATGGGTGTGTATGAGAATACTCTGTACCAGCTTCTGTATTACTTTTCAGTTGTACACGTGTATTTCCTCTGTCACTCTCAGTCATTAGGGAGTTAGGTTAGTTCTAATTCTATAAATACTACCTATACTGCACTTTCTAGTCAGTTGATTGAATAATAGAAAAATTCAAAAATTAATTTCTTATCAAATTCTCGAAATCTCTTTAATTGAAACCCTGATAAGCTGTAGGGATGTAGTCCCGTACCATTGTTTCATATTGGCATTCAAGATTTCAAGTTCTGTTTGACGTTTCTGATTTCCAGCAATTTCAATGTAAATCTAAACTTTTAAGATCAAATGTAATTCAAAGCTGGTTGAAATTGATTCAGAGTACTCCATCAAGTCCATTTTTTATTACTATGCCCTCAATTTCATATTAAAAATTTACCCTGCTTACAGGACAGTAGAAGCCCCGAGTTCTCGAATTGTGATTATAGAGGGCATCTATGCCTTGAGTGAGAAGTTGCGACCTCTGCTGGACCTTCGGGTCTCTGTTACGGGAGGAGTTCACCTTGACCTTGTAAAACGAGTTATACGTGATATACAACGTGCTGGTCAAGAACCGGAAGAAATTATTCATCAAATATCAGAGACGGTTCATATGTTTATAATTCCTTTCGTCTTTTTATACAAATTTGGAAAATGTGTTTCCAGAAGTGCTTAAGTTTAAACAATTTTCAGGTGTATCCAATGTACAAGGCATTTATCGAGCCAGATCTCCAGACAGCACAAATAAAAATCATCAACAAATTCAATCCATTTACTGGATTCCAGAGTCCTACTTACATATTAAAGGTTAGTTCTATAATAACTCATTATTTTAAATCCACTTGTATAAATTAAAGGATAAAAAAAGGATAGTTCTGTTGGTTCATTGTTGAGTGTGACGTCTTAATGAAAAATCCTTTGTATAACTGTTCTAGTCAGGAAGGAATGTAGAAGTTGATAAAATTAAAGCTGTTCTCGCTGAGGATTTTAAGGAAACAACAGAGCAAACTTATGATATATATCTTCTACCACCCGGTGAAGATCCAGAAACTTGCCAATCATATTTACGGATGCGAAATAAAGATGGGAAATACAGTCTCATGTTTGAGGTTTGGTTCCTTGATATATTTTATATTTTGGTGTGACCTGATTGTCCATTCCAAAGGTGATATCAGATTTACTTATAAGAATGTAGTTGAATCAAAATATGGGAGAAAGATAAATAGGACATTGAATAGTTGATTACTTGATTTAGATTGTTTTGCCATGTTTAGACACAAATCATAACATTATTTATACAATTGATTTAGGTCAAGTACAAGTGTAGAACAACCATGGCACCATCATAGTGCTATAATGGGGCATTTTTGGACCCCTCCACCATTCACCAGCCATTATTTTCCATTGTATGATGTTGTTTGACATATATGCCAAGATGCCGTGGAGGAGTTGCCCCCGTGTGAATAAGTTATGCCGTGTTTAGACACAAACCATAAGATGTATTTATAAAATTGATTTAGGTCAAGTACAATGTTATTAAATAATCGTTATGGCGCCATCGCCATCATAATGCTATAACATGGCGTACGCCTTTCGTTTTCCCCCCTTCGTCGGCCCTTGCCGGCTTCCTTAACAAGCCCTCGAGCCTCCTTTGCGAGCGGTACTCCTTCTCTTTAAAACTCACTTCTTAAGGTTCGGAGGTGCTCGCCCGTCTACCGGGATAGGAGAAAGAGGATTTTGGACCCTTCCACCATTCACCATCTGTTATTTTCCATTGCATGGTGTTGTCCGCCATATTTGCCATGGTGCCTGCTATGCCACAGTGCCGTGGCGGAGATCCCTCCTGGTCCCCCCTCTTCTTTTTTTTTTTTTTTTTTTTGGGTTTCATTTTTAAAAACCCTTTTATGGGTTAGTTTGTACTTGAAGCATATTGAACCACCATTTCAACATGCATTTTCGTTCTTTCTCTCTTGGCAGTCTCGTGAAAGTGTAAACCTAGGGTTTCACTTGTCTTCTCTCTTGTGAACCTGCAAAGCTGTGGCCAAGCATTCAGTTCTTCTCTGTTTTTTTCAAAATTTCAGAATTTAGTTCTCTGTTTTGTAGAATTTCAGAGTTTAGTTCTCTTGTTTTTAGAATTTCAGAATCATGTTGTTCTTGCTTTTATTTATTAAACCAATTCTTTTTTTCACTTATTAGACAGTGATATGCACCCAAAATCAATTCTTTTGAGACTTGTGATATTTTGAGGCTGTCATCCGCTATTGATAACATTGAGTACAACTAGTACAAGCCCAACCTAATAAAATTGGTAACATAATAAATCTCCTACAACATGAATAACTTGATTTTCTAAATAATGTCTGTAAATGTAAGGATATTTAAAAGGGAAGTTTATAAGAAAAAGATATTTAATGGTGAATGATGTATAACATGGTTATCAAATTGCATAACAAGGTCATATACCAATGCATTGTCAGATTTGTATTGTTTGAGAACTTAGTTGTTTTACTTGCACAATGAATTTCAAAGTGTGTGATTTGTATAATTACTAACATAAAAAACCTTGACAAGGATATTTAATAGAGAAGTTTATAAAACATAATTAGTAGAAAATGATTCATATTAGAACAGTTGTATGTAATTGGCTCCAAGTAACTAGGAGAGTTTTGTTTTACAGATGGTATGGAAATTTGATCTGTGAAGCAGGATTTAAGTAGCTAAAACAAACCTTGCTGGTTGTGGAAGTTCAAGTCATTGAAAAGATCTTGCATTTTTGTATAGGATTTAGTAATTTATTTGAGATTTAGGAATTTTCTAAGTGTGATAAATGTCAGTTTTTCTGTTGAAATTGAAAAGGTTTGCTGCATAATTATTGTGTTAAATTACCATAATAAAGGTACACTGTATCATATGATGCATAGACTTGAGCTTGCAGTATAAATCCCAAATTTGATGCTACCATTAGCATTGACATTTGACTGGCATTGGCAACTACTGTTAATTACCATGGTTGTCACCAAAGAATAACCAGTAATGACTATTGAATACTACCCAACTGAAATTGATGATATTTTAAGGGGTTGGAAAGTAATTAGACAGTTAATAACTAACAGAATTGGTTATAGTCGTTAGGGAGTAGAACACTGAATAAAGAGGAGGGAGAGACGGGTGTGGAAGAGTAGAGAGTAGGCGAGGAGCTCTCATATCATCCTCAATGTTACTTCTGGTTACATTGACCGGAGCCGTATAATAAGAATTCTGGGGCTGATAACACAAGGAACTATATGAAGCTAAACATCTTTTGAAGTTTGAAATCAGCTCTTTCAAAAATTTGTCATTTTTCTTTCCTAACGTATCTTTATTCACTTACATATGATGTTAATAATTTTTTAGAATGTTGAAAACAAAGTTAATTTACATCTGAAAAGACTATTACTGGAGTGGAGGAGATGTACATTTGATCTTCACCAGAAAGGATGAAGTAATTTTACAGAAAGTGAGTGCACATATATAGAGAATTATGCTTTGAAATTCTTTGCATTACACTCCAAAAAGGTGCACTAGATTATTGTGTTCAGAACAGATTGCCACATCATCATTTATTGCCCCTCCTAAACACTCTGAACTGCTACATTTATTGATGAATGACCGTAGTTTGGAATTCTGTTTTGACACTTGAACATTTTCAATTCTGCTGTTTTTCCAATGTTGGGTTTATTAGGCTACAAGTTTGTATTAGAATTACTTCTGCGGAATTTTAGTGTAAGACTTTCATTTTTGCACTTTAGAATTTGAAAGGCTCATAGTTTTTTGGTTAGTGACTTCCTCTTTCATTTCTTTTTGGACCAGAATAGTACACATTTTGTTGCCTTGATATGCTATTAAGATCTCATATCTTTGGTGCTATACCAATTCTCCACACATGATTTGTGGAGAATGAACTTTTTACATGGTGTTAACTAATTGATGTCTTATAACTTTTCAGGAATGGGTGACAGATAACCCATTTGTCATATCACCAAGAATTACTTTTGAGGTCAGTGTGCGCCTTCTTGGTGGACTAATGGCTTTGGGATACACAATAGCCACTATCCTTAAGAGAAACAGCCATGTCTTTTCTGATGATAGGGTTTGCGTGAAACTAGATTGGCTTGGGCAACTTAATAGACATTATGTTCAGGTAATACTAGATTTAGTCTATAATACTATAATACTACCATTAAATGCTTTACTGGGATATATTTTTTGAAATTCCTCTCTTTTTTAGATTTCTTGTTTAGATGTGCTCTTTTATCTATATATCATGATTCATGAGTCTCAATTGCACTCATTGAAATAGCTTGATTGTTGGAATTTATGGGAGTCAATAAATATTTACATTTGATCGAGTTTCAATTGCACTTAATGGTAATAAGTTTTATGACAAGCTGTTTAGTTTCAAACTTTTAACCTAAAGCTTGAGAGATTATAACTTCTTTAAGAAACAATAGATCTAAAATAACTTGTTTCTTTTGTGTGTGGTTTCACCATTCTATGGAAAGACCTCCAAAGAAAATACACATTGGAAGTTAAAATTGTTAAAATTATTATGTGACCACAATTTTATTTCCATGTTGACTTGGATTGCTTCTGGTAAAAGGTTTTGTTTATCATTTGACAGTGACAGGTTAAACATTTTGTACTTTCATTTTTTTTATATTTCTTTTGATTTTTTGTTTGATAACACATGTTTCACTGATTTATTTGAAATTTGGAATCTATTGATAAACAGGTACAAGGAAGAGATCGTTTAGTTCTAAAATACATAGGAGAACAGCTGGGTCTAGAAGGTTCCTACATTCCTCGTACCTACATTGAGCAAATTCAAATTGAAAAGCTTGTGAATGAGGTTATGGTATGACAGCTTCCCATCAGCTAATATGTTTTCCTGTGTCATCATTTTCTGT
>PYAF01000602.1:532736-545370 GCA_007407185.1 Glycine tomentella
GTAGAGCCTCTGCCGACAGAGTTGCCATGAGAAATAAACATCTGAGGAGGTGAAAATTTCCATCTAAATACATAATGAGAAACCACTGAAAGACCTTGCTCAAAATGGTTTTACTAAAAAAATGAATTTTGATAATATTCAATAGTGTTGATTAATCCAAAGCTAACCCTACCTATTGGGACTAGGCTTATGTGATATTATTGGAAAATGGCTGGTGACATTTCATAACCATGAACCACCCATTGGTAAAACAGTGAAGCTATTCAGTGCTATATTTTAAGAAAATCAATTTTCTTGTTTGACCAGCATGAATGATGTTGGTAGTGGTACTGTCTTAGATAATGTAGTAAATTATGTTCAGTTACGTCTTTTGACCAGGTTTTAATGGTTCTATTCTAATTGGGTATTCGTTGTGATGTTTAGAAAATTTTAGTAGATTTAGCTGAAGAGAGAATGTGTGGAGCGTGTGTGTGAGATCATCTAATTCTAAGCTGGGCGAGAGTAGTTTACTATGGGATTATATACTTCTTGGAAAACTTCTTTTCAGTTACCTAATAATTTTACTATTGTTTATGTTCATCAGTGGAATATCACAGTCGTATACCAATCAGAGGGACAAAAATCTAGCTAAGGTTACTGGATATGGTGCCAACAATGGAAGTTTTGGTGAAAAAAATTCAGATTCCACCGCAATGCCAGTAAATCAGGTAAATTGGGTTACTTGCAGTAGTTGTTAATTCCTGTAAAGATACTGAATTCTTATAATCACTTTTATATTGGTCCATTCCCCAATAACCATCTACATTTTGTCTTCATTTACCTAATATTTCGTAGGGAGCAATCAATCAGCTTTCAGACCAAATGTCTGCCCTCAATGATAGAATGGATGAGTTCACAAATCGCATTGAAGAGCTGAATTCCAAGTTAACCATCAACAAAAGTTCAACAAGCCAACAAAATATGTCACTTCTAGCTGAGACATGCAATGGATCTACTCCCACCTCTCACTTCATCACTAGTTTGGGCAATGGTTCCCTAACTGGATCTAAAATGACAAATTCCTCTTCGTCATCACAGTTATCTAAAGAGACTCCTTTGATGGATGAGGTATTCTGAGTCTTATATGTCACTTTCAGAGTATTTTATACTACAGTGTTTTGACCGATGTTGATTCTTTGGGAGGTGCCATTTTTGAGATGGAAATGTTAGATGGTTTCCATCATAACTGTTGAATTTAGAGGAGAGAAAGAGAGACATGAATGGAATTCCTTAAGTGAAATTGGCTTCTTATGTAGTACATCCTCTATGCAGAACACTAGATGCATTTAACATGTGATACATGAGATACATGTGGATCTTCTAACACTAACCCTCAAGATAAATTTTACCAAGTTTTAAGCTTGTTATAAATAAACCCTTTTAAAAAATAGGCAAATGTAATACGGGATCCACTAAACTTAGATGAATAGGCAAATGTAATATTGGATTTTGGAAACGTAAAGGATTCTATATTTTATTACCATGGTAGTGGAACTGGGATGTGATAGGTCATTTGAGATGGCAACTTGCTGATATCATATTGGGTTTAGAGGGAGAGAAAAAGAGAAATACAAAGGAAACGAGACAGGATAGAAATCCTTGTGTGAAATTGGTTTCTTATGCAATACATCCTTCATGCAGAATGGCAATATATAGAGTATGCGAGTATTATTTTCTAAGCTAAGAATAAATGAGTGTTATTTCTTAGATCTTTTAGATTTTGGACTTTGGGCTATCTCAACCTCAAAATTGGTTTGTCATGTGAAGATTGCCCAAGCTTTATAAGCAGTATTTAAACCTTATCTTAGTCGGTGTGGGACTGAACACACCCGCCCCTTCAATGCTGCAATTAAGGCATCTTAAAGAGGACACAATTAAGCCTGGACAGGGCCCAATGGTGATCGCAATTAAGGCAATTTTCAAACACACCTCATGACCAGGGCTATGTGCCTGGAGTGTGACAATGTAGGTGGCCTAATAACAGATCTAGAATAGATTTTGATACTATCTTAGAATTTGAGCTTTAGGTTTAACTAAACCTCACAACCAACTTGTAAGATGAGGGTTGCCTAAGCTTTATAAGCACTACTAAGGTCTTATCTCTAGTCGATATGGGATTAACCACACCCTTTCAATACTGCAATTAAGGCGAGATAGAGGTGACCGCCATTAAATATTAATGCGACTTACCAATGGATCTAATTCAATAATTCTTATGAACATTGACTCTTTGTTCATCTGAGTAGAAATGGAGTGGAAGGCAATAAAGAGGAGGTAGATAGGATAGAAGTATCAAATTTTGATCGTTCGTATGTGATAAGGACTTGGGTATTATGAGGTGCCTAATTCCGACATCAAATAACATGGGATATGCTTGGTGGAGTACTTAAGTGGTTAGGGTCAACCCCCTTGACAACTAGCTTTTAAGGGAGGGTTCCCCAAGTGGGTGCTTATCAATTAGTATACAAAGAGGCTGAATTGAAAGACCGAGTCAAGTATTGTAGAGTGTCATTTGATGAGACATTGACTCTCAGATGCGGTGCTATGGTAGGGACTTGGGTATTATGGGATCCCTAAGTGCCACGTTGAGTAGTGTGGGATGCTAGTTAGAGTACTTAAGTGGCTTGGTTCAACCACCATGACAACTAGCTTTTGAGGGAGGGTTGTCGAAGTGTTTTGATGCTTATCCGTTTGAGAGATAGGGAAAGAAGCTATTAAATAATTTATATTTTCTATGTCAAGAAAAATATAATGGAGTGATTTTTTTAATTAATATATATATATTTTTCATATAATTTGTTTATTTCTTTCCTCTTTTTTACTCTTCCAAAGAAGAGACAATATTTCTTTTTTTACTTTTATTTTTTTCCATCCAAACTACATATCGTTCTACTCTTTCTCTTTTATGTCTTTCTTTACTTCTTTCCTTTCTATATCTCTCATTTATATTTTATTACTAATCCAAGCAAAGCATAAATGCATTTAATGTTCGATACCTGAACTGCATGTATATTTTAAAATAACCAAACAAGTTCAGTTTGTCTCATGTAGTTAAATTCATAATTTGGTTGATCTGTGCTTATTGCCTTATCCTAATGATAAGAACTTATAATAGATTAAAGATGGGGAGTGACAAAAAAGGAAACATGATTACTAAAATATGGGATCCCTTGAAAGTTGTAAGGTGGTGGGTAATGGAAGTCATGATTTACAAAAAAATAGTTCTGCACATGTTTCTTGCTATTGTGTAGATTCTGGTATTCTGGTATTCTACCCGATGTTCTTTTTATGGATACAAGATGTTAGTGGTCTAGCTCTAGAGCATTGGTTTGACTTATGAAAGTAAACTATCATAATTTTTTATTTCTTGATGTATAGTTTTCTTGGTCTAGCTCCTGTGTTTATGACTAAATTAGTAAATGGAGAAAAACGGTAGCAACCATTAAAAGTTTTTGGTCACCATGCCAAAATACAACAGGTTTTAGAAATTATCCAGTAATGGTTTTGAATTAGCTGGGGTGCAAATTTTTTTCTTTTAAATGTTCCTAAGTTTTCTATTTTTTGTTGAATACAATTTGTTCTTTGCTTTTATTGTGTAAAAGTTCTGGGCTCTTAGCATAAGCCAATGCAATGCTGCAAATGCATATAAACAAACTGAATCACCAAGGTATGCATGTATGACTCTAATGAATGTTGCATTAGCTCTTATTGATATACTTGATTACTGTGTGTCATCAGATATCAAGCATTGGACGCAGTCAGCGTCAGATCATGCATCAATTGGACAATCTCAATAATCTTCTCAGGGGGAGCTTGGGGGAGAAGTCTCACCCAACAAGAACCAACAGCAGGAAAAGCATTGACATGTCATCGGATTCCATGGGAGCTCGTGTTATGGCGGTGGTGGCAGTTGGTTGTTTCGGTATCTTCTTGATGAAGGTTTTGTTGAACAAAAAGTGATTCATTCCTCTAGGTATAGTCAGTGGTTTAGGTTCAAAGATATTTTTCTTCACCGTGACAACCCTTCTAGTAAGAAAGGTGTTGAGGCATTACCAGTTGAAGATAGATTCAGGAGACAGTCTTTTTAGGATCATTTGAGGGTCGGTCAGAGGATGATGCCCACTTGAAATTTTGTCACTTCGTGGGCTTATTACTTTGTTATCACAATTTTATGCCATTTTCAACACAACAAAGTAGAGTCTTGGGTTTAGAATCTTGATTAGGTGGCATACCAGATACCTTTCTTTCAACATTTTTAATCTTTAAATAAGTTGGTAATAGTGAGGAGGTCAATTTAGCAACATCTATGACAACATAACTGAGGTCGAAAATGCGGCAAATACAGGACAATGTACCATGGTGTTACATGCAAATTGTTACAAGTGAAACAAATTATGCTGTTACCTAGTGAATGGTGCCTGTTACCTTGTTGCTTTCTTGAGTTCCTTCATTTTCTTGTGCAAATGCCTCTTCGCTAGCATTATATATATTATATTCATTCGTTTACTCTTAGTTGCGTATGATTTATTTGGAGTAATTTTGCAGTATGCTCTATTCACGCTATTTTTTCATAATGAAAACAGAATGGCATGTTGTGTAAATTAGGATTCAGTATTTTTCTTAATTCAGTATATTAGAACGCTAGTGTTTAGGAAAATTCAGGTCTGCTGGGATTAAAATTGTCTTAAAAGTAGGAGGTTTAAAAATGTCCTTTACAAATTTGTCTTGATTTGATTTTAGTGCTTTAAAGTTTTTTTTTTAACTCCCAGAATTTTACTTTGTTTTCTGTATTTAAAAAATCTTGTTTTTTTGAACATGAAGAAATAAAAATGTTATTGCAATTGTCGAAAAATACTAGATCTACTGGAGGAAGAAAAGTTTATCATAAAATAGGTAACTCGATTTATTATTTGATATTTAATAAAAATGTCCTTTACACTTAATGTTGTAATGCTAAAGATATTAAAAACATGCGTTTAATTCAAAATTTTGTAAATTTTAAAGTTATTTTAAAATTTAATGTTAAAATAAAACTTTAAAAATAAAATAAATTTACCTTTTAAAATTTTCAGCTTAAAGATAACCCAACAGAAAGTGAAGAGAAAGAAGGGAGAAAATAAGAAGAGAATGAAGAAAATTACTGAATTTTCTAGCTTATATAAACATTTTCATCCATTTTTTAATTATGCTTTTTATAAAAATTAAATTACTGAATTTTAACTTTTTCAGAAAAAACGTGTTTGTTATAAAAGTTAAAGTTCCCGCAGCGCATAATCACTTATAAAAAAATTGAAAACAATTGTTTACATAAGCATTGTCTTTGTTTCCTTCTATATATGATGATGATAATGGTGGGACATGGCATCACGTGTAAACATTGGAAAGCTTTGTATTTATATTATTATATTTACCTATGAAAATTAAGTGTGGTTCATGTATTTATTTCTTCTGCTGCGACGTCTGGTACAAGATCAGTAGTTCCCCATTTTTAAGTTAGATAGATTATCACACCTCGTGAACACAGGTTGCATTTGCTGCGGAGGATCGATCTCGCCATGGATTTCAACAAGGTCAGAAAATATCTCTAATTTCCTTATCTTCTTTATCTTATATGATTGTTATAATGATTATGATTTGGCCCCATTGTTAATTAGAAGACACAAGGTAATAATTAACTGGTGGCAATTTCATTGATTAAGATTAGCAGATTTGCATGTATGCTATATAGAATCTAAGTATATATAGTCTCCATGCTAGATCATATAGGTTTATTTTATTCTGTGACTACTCAATATATATCTATCAGTTACTTCCATGTTATTGTAAAATATATATTAGCCATATAAGAATGAAGAGAACGAGGAAACGGAAAGTAGCTAGGGGGCGAGGGGTGGGGGAGATAGCAGCTATCGTGGTTTTGCAGATTATCTTTTAGTGTTCTTGTTTCAGCTGAGGAATATAATTCTACTTTTTATTTTATTTTTTATTTTATGAAATAGGAGGCTGTAACATCAAGGCTAGAATATAATTCTAAATGGATACATTGGTTATCAATACTTTATAATTTAATTATAACTATAAAAGAAAGGTGAAAATATAATTTTTATTTTTCTGTTTTGTTCCATATACAATTTTAGTCTTCAATTTAAATATATATATATATATATATTTAATAGTGCTTCAATTTAAAAAAAATTACAATTTTGATCTTATTCTTAATTTTGTTATCATTTATTTTTTTCTTATAATTTAGTTAATTAAATTACTTCTTTATAGAACTATAAATGAATATATTAAAAGTAAGGTTTAACTGAACTAAAACAAATATATGTAAAATTAAAGATTAAATTAAAATTATCCTTTTTTGGAAAAAAGAAACACCTTGTTTTCCCACATTGATGCATACAAATCATTTTCCTAAATATAGTGTAAGTTAAAACCTTTGATCATCAATCTATTTCCCAAAATAAGTCCGAAAGTTCTTTTATGTTCTTGTGTTTTCTTGAATTTTTTGTCTCTCGATAATATCTCCTCAATCATATTCTTTTTGAACAACATTATGATCTTTTATCCATTAGAAACCAATTAAATACATGAAAGTCACCTGTGTGAGAAATTGCGGATAAGATTACCCCACTCTCAATTATTTTTTTGGTACTAGTATATATAATAGTAGTCAGTGATCCACGTGTAGTGTCAGTTACACAGCTGGTTTTATAAATAGTATAATAATAATAATAATACTAAAATAACTAAAGAAATGTCAACATGCCATACACAAGCAAACAATATCTTGCATATCTTTTTCCCCTTGATATTGAGTAAAACACTATAGAAGGATCATAGAGAAAATTGGAGAAATACGAGAGTGCATTATCTTTTTGGACTAAACACATCAGATTATGAGAAACCAAGCCAAATGTTGAACATGTGCATTGAAGAATGCTAGTAATATTTTTTATAATACTCTCTTTCAAATGTTTTTTGTGATTGATTAAAATTTATTAAAATTATTAATTTTAATAGGTTTTATTTTTTATTTAATATAAATCAGGCCAGAATATGCGCATTTTGCAGATTAGTTATAAATAAATAAATACATTCAGTGTAAAAATATATATATTTTAATATATAACTTTTACATTAAATTTAGCTTAGTCATTCCTAAATCATATCGAAACCGACACATCAAATGTTAGTCAGAAAGAGGGGCCAGTGACGTGGACATGATAGAAAGAAGCAAAAGGTGGGTTAGTTCAGGCGTAAAAAAGATTTATGAGGAAATGTGCGTTTTCCTTAGCAACAACATAAATATTCATTTTTTTTATTTTCTGGTTAAAATTAGCAACGAATGAAAACTAAACAATTAATTGAATATTTGTAAGTAATTTAAACTGATATATTAATACCATATTAATCTCTTAACAGTAACATGAACAAAAATAAATATTAAAAATAATTATATACTGACACCCATTCGGTCACTGGTGCATATTCTATTTTTTCTTAAAAATATTTATTCTATGAATATTAATTAAATACTTGTTAGTTGTTATAATAATTTTTCTAACATGGAATATTAGAGGGGTTGTCGGTCATATAGTACTCTGATTAATGAAATGTCTCATTTTGACGTCGAAAAGTTTCGGTGGAACTCAATAAAAAACAAATAAATTGGGTGGACACTAACCCAAATGTCATGTACGTGTTGGAATTTGGATATTTTTGCATTGAAATTAGTGCACGGATTTTGAAAGAAAAAAAAAAGTAAAAAAACAGATTATTAGGTAATTTAATAAATAAATAAATATTCTACTGACACGTGAGAATAACTGAACAATTTATAATACTATTAATCAGATATTATATTCACATACAATAATTTATATAATCTTATTCGTTTTGTGTGGTCTCTCAATCGGATTCTCTTTCTGGTTCACATACTATAATTTATCTTAAGGTAGGTTGCGTAGCACGGGAACAGAAAATCCATAATTGAAAAGAGTAGCCTTAAATGCATAGACAAATAATGCAAATAACGGAAAAACTACTTCCTCTTTTTATTTTTTCTACTTCCTCTGTCTCTAATTATTTTACTTTTAGGGTAATATTTTCAGTTTTAAAGAAACAGAAATTATATTAAATATTATGATAAAATATATTTTTTTACAAAAATACTTTTATAAAAAAATTATCATGTCATGCTTTTCAAAAATTATAATGTAATTGTCAATTTCATTTGAATATTTAGATGAAGAAAGAATAAAAGACAGTATTATTAAATAAAAGTTATTTTTTTAAAATGACATTTAAAATGAACTAATAATTTAAAGGAATTTTTTTTTGACTTAGCTATGTTATTGATTCTTTATATATATTTTATTTTTATATTTGTTCTTTAATAAATTTTTATTTTACAATTTTATTTTTCATCATTGACACTTATTTTTAGATCTTATATTTGTTTCTTGATAATCTTTTTCCATTTATTATTAGTGAGGACTAAATCAAAATTCACTAATTTATTAAAGAATAAATACAAAATTTGTTAATTTATCAGGAACTAAATCAAAATGGCAAGCATCAAAAACAAAAATATTGTTTTATTAGAAATAAACTTAAAAAAATTATTAGAAAGAAAAAAATTAAATATTTATTAAAAATCAAAAATATATTCAAGCCTTATTTATATTAATTATTATGACCAAAATAACTTTTATTTAAAAAAAAATAGTATTTGATTTCTTGTAGTTTCTTTGTAGCATTGCTAAATAGTGCGAAAAGATTTGGTACGAAAATCTGACAAAGAACGTGTAAATTTTGTTTCAATACAACTGGTTGAATGTGTCAAATTTTCACTGTGTGGAAACTTATCTAGGAGCAGAAGAAAACCATAGACCAATCCATGTTATTATGCTGCAAGTTCTTTGTCTCCGAAGCACGCAACAATGCCACTCTCAATGCAATAGAGCGAGCTGCAAGGTCGTCAAACCCGGAAACTGTGATTGTGAACATGTTTCACGATCGACGTTATAACAGGGCAAGGTACGACCTTGTGTCGTATGTTTTGCACGATTGCACAGGAAATCCCATATACAGCCCCTTGCACCAAACTGTCATAGCCATGGCTGAGGCTACATTCAATGCCATCAACCTCGAATTCCACGAAGGTGCTCACCCTCGCTTGGGCGCACTCGACGACATTATCTTCAATCCACTTGGTCATGCGTCGCTCCACGAGGCAGCGTGGCTCGCCAAAGCAGTGGCAGCAGACATTGGCAACCGATTCAGTGGTAAGTACATTAACTTACATGATCAAAGAATGCTTCTTACTTGTCTCTCTTTTTTCTCGCTCAAATTTGAACTTATGACTTCATGCATACTATTATTCCAGTGGTGCATTTGTTAATTGGTGAATGGAAGTACAAGTTGCATGATCAAAGAATGCTTGTTAATTACTTGTCGATCACTTACTCCCCTTCGCACAAAATGTTATGATTAAAGAGTGACGAATGTTATAAACTCTTTTCGAGCAAGGGGAAGCTCAACAGAAAATTAGGAAGAGAAAGTGAAATAGAAATTAAAATTACATTCATTCTTCTTTGCCTTTGATACAGAGATACAATAGATTTATAGCAGCATGATACAAGTGCACCATGCACTGCAGCTAACACACACTAACATATTCGTAACAAACCCATTCTAGAACCAGAGGAACATCATTACTAACAATGGGCCTAACAGTAGACACAATATTAATACTCTATAAGTAGAACTAGAGCCGTAACGGATCACCTTTTTTTACATCGTAAACTCAAATGTGATGCAATGCAAGAGAAATTCATTCATTTTCATGTAACATTTTGTTGGGTAAATAGTAAAAAACACTTACTATGCAGCTTATCTTTATGCATGTGAATGCAGTGCCAGTGTTTCTGTATGCCGCAGCCCACCCAACAGGGAAGGAAGTTGATGCCATAAGGCGAGAGCTGGGATTTTACCGGCCAAATTCAAGGGGAAATCAATGGGCCGGGTGGGCGGTGCCCGAAACGCTACCGTTGAGCCCTGATGAAGGGCCCAACGTCGTTTCAAGAGCTAAAGGCATCACAATGATTGGTGCACGCCCTTGGATTACATTCTACAACGTTCCAATCCTTTGCACTGATGTGTCAGTAGCAAGAAGGATTGCAAGGAAGGTGAGTGCTCGTGGCGGTGGCCTTCCCACCGTGCAAACGATTCCGGTAATCCATGAGTATTCAACTGAGA
This sequence comes from Glycine tomentella, assembly GCA_007407185.1. Taxonomy (NCBI): domain Eukaryota; kingdom Viridiplantae; phylum Streptophyta; class Magnoliopsida; order Fabales; family Fabaceae; genus Glycine; species Glycine tomentella. Next base: position 543,042 of record PYAF01000602.1, read on the forward strand.
TAGCCTGCATGCTTTTGGACTCTAAACTTGTCGGAGCGGATAGGGTTCAGAATAGGGTTAAGAAGCTGGCAGCGGAAGAAGGACTGGACGTAGAACAAGGTTATTTCACCGACATTTCTCTGGAAATGATCATAGAGAAATACATGAAACTAATCAATAATGCTAACAAATCGTGATCATGTGTGTAACTCGTTAGTTGGACTTGTTGATCGATGAATAGTCATAAATGATCAAAGGTTGTGATTTTCAGTAAGTGTAATACAATGGTTCTGAATTATGATTCCTAAATGGTTGGCTGGAATGACAACCAAAGGGTAACAAAAATGAAGCATGGACTAGAAAATGAGATTCCTAAATGCTTGTGACTTTTATTGCTTTCTGCTGTAAATATATCTATCCGTATTTATATATCCAAATCATGACCCGTTTTTCGGTCAAAATGTCCACTTTCATTTGTTTTTCATCCTCTTGCTTGTTTTATAGCATCTTAATTTGGATAAAATTCTGAGCTAGACGTGATGTGAATTTAAATTTGTCAAGTAGCTAGTATTATAATTAGCTTCTGCATCAAAATGAGAATTGGATGTGGAAATCAAGCAATACATGCGTCTTTTTTCAACATCATTCCGAATACACGTACATTTATTTTTTATCCATTTTTTCACTAATTTTCCATAAAGACCAGAAACTGAATATAAAAAAATGAAGAAACCTAAGAATTGTTAAAGTAAAAGGCAGAGCAACAATTGACGAACTATAAAAATCCAACTGCAGTACCCAATCTATTGGAACAAATAAATAAAATATTCATCAACTTCTCCAAACGTCTTATTAATAATAATAATAATAATATAGTAAGTCACATTCAGTGAATGAAAACTACAAATTTGGTTAAACACAGCACAAAATGGAAAAGTGATATGTTTTGCCATGTGGGTATTTTTTTTATAGCTTAAGAAAGTACACATAAGATAAAGCTCAATGAACTTAGCCAATTTTCATGAATTATTAGGTTGATTTAAATTTGATTAAATATAGCCACACCAGTCCCTCATTATAGCAACAAAATAGATCAACCAAGAAATCAATTCAGAAACCTATAGTGCATGAAATGTAAAATATCGGTTTGATGAAGAAAGAAAAGCTTCCCTGAATCATGTGCTACAGTAATCCATCAATTGTTTAGTTTGTATATTAACAGTTCATTAAATTGAACTTAACATTAAGATGGAAAGAATTAAAGATTAACACAATCCATTAAAATCATGAAGAAATTTAAAAGTCCAATGTACCTCCAGTGTCTTAATAATAGTCACATTCAGTCGTCTTTAGACTTTGATAATTAATTCAAATCTTGTTTTGTATTCTGAATGATCATCAGTTAAAAACAGAGAATTAAATTCTTAACCACAAACTTTTGAGTAAGAATAGCAGTCGGGATCATAAGGTTGGCCTGTTCAATAGCTTTCTAGTGAAAATTGTTCTAATAGCAGTGTTAAGATCACCATCCCAATTAATGATCTTCTTCTCCCAGTCCATATTCCACCTTTATGTGGCTTGGTGCGGTTACACTAATAGAAAAATGAAAGTTAGTGACAACGTATATTCCCTCACTAATAGTGATGGCCTCTGTGACGAAAAAATATGATTTTGTGACGGATACAAATTTAAGTTAATTTGTGACGGATTTTATGACAAAAATGGTCCTCCAAATTATCCGCCGCAAGTTTATTACTGAATTAAAAAACATGTTTCTGCGATGGTTTTTGTGACGGAAAATTATCCTTCTCAAACGTGTCCGTCACTAAATGTCACAATGTGCATATTAAAGACTTACCGAGAGATTTTGTGACGAATTTCTTATTTTCAAAATTATCCGTCACAAACAGCATCACAAAGGAATTTGAAATTTGTATCGTCACAAGATCCTTCAAAAATCTCATATTTTATTGAAATACTTTTTATGAAACAATCATTCCCAAAATATTTTCTTCACAAATTGTTATTAAACGATTAGAAAGAGATACATTTCATCATAAGTAATAATTTTTAAAAATATTACATTTAACTATAAAAAAATTGTAATTAAATTTATGAATAATCATATATTTGAAATATTTATATCTTAAAATTATTTATAAATTATGAATTATTATTTTAATTGATTATTTTTTCATTAATTTAAGAAATATCATAGATCTTAATAATAATAACAACAATAATTTAATTCAATTATTTTCATTAAATATTTATATATATATATATATATATATGTTTTAAAAAAGAAGAATGAAAAACAATGTAAAAGAAATAAAGAAAAAGGAATAAA
>PYAF01000602.1:550370-575419 GCA_007407185.1 Glycine tomentella
TTCTTCACCAAGGACCAATTCATAAGTTCCAAATCACCAATTCGAAGCTGCAGAGTTGTCCTGAAATTGATCAGTGGATTCTCTTCCTTTCGAGGAACGATATCAAGGAGTTGGTTATGGAGTTGGGAGAAGGGGAGTTTTTTAGAATACCTTCAAACCTTTTCAATTGTGGGAAGTTGACTCGGTTGGAGCTATCGCGATGCGAGCTGGATCCGCCGCATAGTTTTAAGGGTTTTGCGGGCTTGAGGAGCCTCAACCTCCATCAAGTTTTGATATCCCCAGATGCTGTTGAGAGCCTCATTTCGAGATGCCCTCTCTTGGAGAGGTTGTCACTGGCGTACTTTGATAATTTGGCTCTTACTATCTGTGCCCCGAATCTTAAGTACTTGTATCTTGAAGGTGAATTCAAGGATATATGTCTTGAAGATACCCCACTTTTGGTTGAAATATCCATTGCTATGTATATGACTGATGACATTGCTGAGCACTTTGAGCAAAGCTCAAATTGCAATTTTGTCAAGTTTCTTGGTGGTGTGCCTAATCTTGAGAAGCTTGTTGGACTTATCTACTTCACAAAGGTAACATTTTGTTCTCATCTGTTTAATATGTTAGTTCAGCCTCAAAGGAAGGGTGCTTTGATGTTATGTATGGCCAACTTCTTTATTTTATTCATTTCTGCACTTTCTTGAAGTATTTAAGCATAGGTATTGACTCGGTGCATCCTCCAATGATGTACAACAATTTGGAGAGTATTGAATTATATCAAGTAAATTTTGAGGATATGGTAGAGATACTTGTCATCCTTCGCTTGATTACAAGCTCTCCCAATCTAAAAGAACTACAAATTTCAGTAAGTCCCCAGTTCTTACTCATTACATGAGTAGAGATTTTCAGTTTTTGCAAAGTGATAATGAACGATTTTATTATAAAATTATTAATTTTTACAAATAGGCCTTTAATTATATATGTAAGATTTACTACTGCATGTTTCATGCAATTGATTTTTGCAGGGTTCATCAAACATACCAGTTGCTGTAGATACCCCAGACTTGGATTTTTGGGAAAAAGAATGCCTTTCAGATTCTACACTTAACAAGCTTAAAACTGTGAAGTTGTCAGAAATGGGTGGTTGGCCACATGAGATAGAATTCATCAAATATTTGCTTGGCCGTTCTCCTGTTCTCGAGACATTGAGTATCATTCCTTGTGTATTTGATATGGAGAATAATTTGAAAATGTTGATTGAATTGGTGAAATGTCGAAGAGCTTCTACTAGAGCAGAAGTCATTTTCACCCACGAGTGAAATTGTGGACTGTATTATAAAATGCGTTATTTTGTACCATTTCCAATGCTATTTCTCCTTGGTTGATGCATGACTTTCTTTTAGAATACAAATTTCATTATAACCAATGAGAAAACTTATAAATTCCCAAGCAAAAAAGTTGGAATATTATATAGATAGCTTGAAGACAATCAAGACACGTGTGGCATATAAGTTAGGGTCCATTTTACTGTCAGAAAACCCAAGTTGGTGTCTGGAAAGTCAAAACAGGGAACTGATTAATGATAATCAATAGCCAGATACTATTAGGAATCTTATCTGAAATTTGCATCCACTATAGTTTTTCTTAAACCCTGTTGACAAGGATGTTTTTCGTTATGGTTGTTGCTCATCTGAACTTGATATGCTTAACTGTATCATAGCATATTTTACACCAAACTCATTTCCACTCAACTACTTGCAAGCAGTAGTTGCAGTAAAACTTTCTTCCACTAGAGGCTTGTATATCATGTTGTGGTTGTGGACTTGTGGGCGTGTGATTGAGAGTACAAATACATGCCACCACTCCTATTCTACTATTTTTTGTGCCTGTGGTTCAATAAGCATTGGTCAAAATTCTAATGCCCCTCAGCCTAAATGTAACCTCCCAAGTCCCTCATTCACACTAGTTTCCTATCTCAATAATTTGTTTTCTTTTAAAATTCAACAATTGATTTAACTCTCATTATAGGTGTTGCCCATTCTTTTATAATCCCTTGAAATATGTTGAGAATTGTAGGTATATCACATTCAACAACTATTATGGGGCACATTATTATTGACTTATGGGAGTTTTCACTCTAATAAACATTTGTCAGGCATGTGGCGTGGTTTTATGTTGCATAAGCAAGATTGAGAGATTTTGTGCCTTCCTATTTTTTAAGTATTTAGTCTCATCATGTCAATGTTATTGAACTTTTCTAAATTGATGACTTGAGAAGTAGTATTGCTACTGTTATTTTGCCCTGGTGACGCTTTTTTTTTCAGAGCATATTCCACTTGAAAACATTTCGGCCTATCGTACTGTTAGAACTTCATATAGCATAATATAATAATGGTAATACTGGCACAATATCAGCATTTTCAGTGTGCCACGAGGTTATGGTTTATATCTGCTCTTGCCATTGGCATTACAAGTGCAGTTGCTAGTTAAAATTGTTGATAATATGGTGTCTTTTTGTAAATCAATATTTGTTCTCACCAAAAAAATTATATGTGGGGTACTATTGAGGTTCTATTACTTCTGTAAGATCACAATAACACTCTGAAGTCCAGAGTTCTTTACCTCTGCCACTCATGGATTTAATTCTCAGGGTACTGATGATAAATAAACAAATAAATAAATAAATCCTGAAGCTACCCTTTTATCTGCAATCTCATTTTCTTCAAGCATTTCAACTGCTTTTGACATCTTGGGTCTGTGGCTAGGAACGTGTTGAGTACATAAAATAGATAATTGAAAGATTTAAACAAGCTCAACACGTTCCTAGTCACCAATTGTTTTTCAGGTCCTTGCCACCAAACGAATCAAATATCTTGATTTTTTCACCAGCATTTGTAGCCAGACTAAGTGAATACAGCTTAATTTGTTAAAGCAAAGCAATATACAAATAATTTAATGATAAATCAATTCTGTTTGGCTCACCAATGCTAGTGTGGATTCTCTCCATGGTTTGCTTCTTTTCCAAAATCAACAGCTTTTTGGCTAGGAATAAATTCAAGTAGAAAGATTCCAAGTGTAAACGTCTTTTCTCATAGGACAGGCAGCATGTTAAGTAACATCCTGGGGCTATATGCCCTATGGTGTATTGGTGCACTCTCATGGCAATTGCTTTCTGCACTTGACGAATTGTTTCCTGCATTTCCCATATTATTATGAAATGATCGTTCCGAAAGTAATATAGGAAGTGCAGGAAAAAAAAAAAAAAAAAAACACCCTCCTGGCTCCACTAGCATACTTTTGTCACATGCAAGGCCTTGCGATCCAACTTTACCAACCCCAAATCACCAACCACAGCCTCACAGATCACAATAATTATCAACCTATTTGTAGCCTTCACACCCCTATGAATAATCTTAGGGATCAACCAAATATAGAAAGCCTCTTGCAGCTCTTAAGGCTATCTCTTCCTTGCACGCCTATACAGAATAAGTTTGGCTGTGTCAAAAAGTATTGTGTAAATTTAACCAAGATTTTTTTTTTTGTAATTATGCATCCAATAGATGTGCGGAAATTTAAAGAGTTAGTGAATCAATAGATACTCTTTGGAAAATCCGCATGGAACAAGAATCGAAGATGGAAATATACAAAAAATATGCCATAAAGAGAATAATATAACACAAAAAATTTCATGGTTCAACATTTTTTTATGTAAAAATTACAAGTTTGATAATTACAAGTTTTTTAAACTACATCCACAAAAATGCCTCAATAAATATTACTATTTAAAATAAAAATTACAAGTTTTATAATTCATCATAAGTATAGTATGAATGCATCATTCTATAAACTTGAGTACTCTACTTAAGTAATACAAAGAACTAGCAGTAGAACCCATATGTTGCACGATCCTTACAAAAAACAAAGAGGGAGAGAGAGAGAGAGTTGAGGTTTATTCATGGAGAAGAAGTTTAGTATTATTTGCCTTTCTCATTTGTATAACTTGTATCATCACTATTCATGCCTCTGTCCTTTGAGTCACCAACACAGAATTTACACTAGAAAATACAAAATAAGATGAGAAAGAATATCAATAAAGCTCAAATTGGGCAATTAGGAGAAGATGTATCAGTATTCTGATTTCAGAAAAATGCCTACACAAGTTTTGACATTTCAGAAAAATCAAAAGTCATTCAAGGATATGCATTTTATGACAGAAAATAGAATAATGTCATTGAACTAATTAATTTCTACACATTAAAAGAATTATTGGACCAAAATTCACATATTTTTAGTTAAGCTTAGAGAAAAATGCACATATGTTACGTTAATGTTCCTCCATCGAGAAAAATCCATCAAGCTAAAGAAAATTCACTTTTTTTATGTTGGGATTTCTGAAAACAAAATTTCACAACTAAGAAAATTCACAAATAACATCAAAATGAATCAAAATAATGCAAAAGTTCACATATCAAAATAGCGCAAAGTTGGAAACAAATAGTGTACCCCTCCTCACACTTATATAGTGTAATGTACTCAATTCATTTAAATTACAAATAAAAAATGCATGACAAAAAAGAAAAATGTACTGAAATAAAGACAGAAACATAAAACACTCAAATGAAAATAGTAATTGTCATAAAAAAAACTTGATGTATAAAATAATACTTGCATTAGGACAAGTGTATCGTACGCGACAGTAACAGTAGATTGAATATCGAATCCAAAGGACCAGTTGTGTTTCCAAGTAATTAATTTTGCAAACTAAGTAATTACAATTTAAATTAATTAAAGGATAGATGTGATCAATTGTTGTAAGAATCAAAACAGGAAAATTTAGCGTGAAAACAATTAGTGTAGGATAGTCTAGTTGACTCGCATGTACTTGTTTTTCCTAAGTGCAATTCCAATAAAAATCCTCAAACAATTTCAATTGTCAACGCCTCTTAAATTCACAACTAGCACTTGGTCATAGTTAACAATGTTGTTTCTCCTGATTTAATTAAAAGAATCTAATCCACTAAAAATTCACACATAAGGTATGATCATGCAATTTGTATGAAATTCAATTGCTTCACAATTTAGTTTACATGCAATTGATAGTTGTCAAGCAATAAACTAAATTTAGAATAATTTTAAAATACGTTAAAAGTAGAAAAGAAATTTAATCTACTAAATACCATCAAGGAATTTCATTGAAATCAGAATCGGGTACAGAGTACGATTACATCACAATCACATACTATAGAAAATTAGTTATTCATGGTCATGATAAGACTAGAAAATTCAATAACCTTTGCGGCCAAAAGCCTCCCACACTACCTTTTCCACGCTTAGAAGTCAGAATCATCTAACAAACATAAATAACATAACAAAAGATACTAAAAAGAGAGACTCTCTTTCCTTATTTATAATATTCTGCTGAGGTTCCCCTTCTATCTTTTCTTACTTAAATAATCAACTATCTTTTAAATCTACATGCGTACAAAATGATAGAACCGGTACAAAAATTACCTTGAAGAAGAGGAGTTGAAGAAGACCAAGGAGACGCATAAGAAAAGTGAAAGGCGAAACCGTTGGAATAAGAGATTTTCACGATCAAATTCTCTTGAGTTACTTGTTTAGTTAAGTGTTGGGTTTTCTTAGGCTTTCATCCTAGTAGTTTTCATACTTTATTTCCTGTAAATATGTCAATCAATACTATGAGTTACTTTGATGGAACTCCCGTCATGTTCTTCTTCGACACAAATCTTGTGATAAATTAATGAAGATTTTTTTATTTATGAAACTAGTGCAGCATGTTAAATTACTAACAGTAAATACATGAACAAATCCTAATGCATAATTGAATATTATTACAAACATATTAAACCATAAATAAACGTATTTTGTTTAGAAGTCAAGACCTCACCTTATATTACAATCTATTATGTTGTTTTCATTTTAACAATTAATTTTGTTAATAAATAATTTTGTGTCCTTAAAATTAAGATAAAGTTTAATTAACCTAGAGGTTCCTTAACTATTTGGAAATTTTAATTAGGTTCTTAGAACTATTTATTTTCAATTAGTCCCTGAACATAAAAAGTAATTCATCAATTTTTTAAAATATATAACAAAATTTTAAACAAGCCATGAATTAACTCTAGTGTTTTTTATGGGAAAAGAAAAGTCATGATTAAAGACACACACAACTTTAGAAAAAACTAATATTCAAAATCTGTATTTAAATTTAAAAACAAATTCAAAATTAAATTCGCACGGTAGATCTTACTTAGAAAAGAGCATTTAGAAGTGGTGAAATGCAACACGACATTGAAATCATATGAAACATGATTTATCCTTGACGGGATAATTTTTCAAAATTCATCTGCTCCTTTTGGTAATTTTGAAAAATAATTTACCCTCATTTAGTAAAAAAAATCCTTAAACTAATGCACAAAAGTCCCTCATACGGAATGATAATAAAAAATAAAGCACTCCTCTATATTGACCAAAAATAAATATAACTACATAAAAATAAAACAAATGTTTACGATGGAAAAATAAGATTAGATATTTTTCCTAATTAAATTAATTCTTAAATCTCACATGACATAAGATATAGATGAGAATATTTCAATATTTTCATTAAACGATGAAATTTAATTAAAGTAGATAGAGTAAAAGATTAAATTTAATTAAAGCAGGAAACATGTGTTGATGCAAAAATAAGAATGTATGCTTTTTCTTAAGGGTGGGCTTAAGGACCAGTCTAATACGAAGCCCACATTTTAGTGTAAGTATAAGTGTTAATTTTTCTATTCAATCATGTCATAAAATAAGCGCGCGTGTCCCTCTCCTGCCATGTCGCAAAATATGTGCGTCCCGTTGCGAAACATTTCTAACATTGATTGGCTAAGTAAAATAAAACACTCACGTCTTGTTTTGTCTTTTTTCTTTTTCAACGGATTCTAAAATTTGTAGGAAAATTATTTATTTTTCACCATTAGATTAAATGATTAATATTTTTTTTATTAATAAAACACGTGCCCTGTCTTTTTCCTTTTTTTAAACTTTAATATGGTAGGAAATTAATTTTTCATCATCAGATTAAATGATAAATTTACTTTTTTCCTTTTGTTTTTTCTTCCTCGCCCACCCACCCATGACACAATTTCCCCTTCTTCCTCCGTTTTCACTAAACCCAACCTGTTTTTTTAATATTTTATCCATGTTCTCACATATATGTATTTCCGTGTGTTCATCAGGCTCAACAACCTGCACCCAAATATTCTTGGAAGGAGTACTTCAAAATATTCTTGAAATACTTCTGAAGGGCAGTGGTTGTGACGTGAAGAGGAGGATTGGGATTGTTGTTGGTTTTTGTTTTAGGAGAAACAAAAAGTAGAAGAAGAAAGTAGTAGAAAATGCAACTTTAAGAGTATATTTTAAAACTACAGGAGTTTATATTTTTATTGAATGAAATTCGTATTTAAATATATTGAGATAATTGAATAAAAAGATAATGCTTATTAATTTTACAATATGTTACTAATAACTAGAAATAAAAAAATAAAATCAGAAAGTAACTTATCCATAACAATAAAATAATAAATTTGACTTATTCAATCTAAAACTACTTTGGCAAGATCTCAAAGCATGATTTCAACACTCATTTTTGCCTTGGAGGCTGCAAACTCCTATCTTCTTCCTCAAAACTTGAACATGTTGACTTACAGTAGTGCTGAAATACTATTGCTTCCTTTTCATGTGATTGAGCCTTGGCATTTTCAGCTTTCAAGTTCTTAGTCAGGAACTTTAAATATTTTTCATTATGCTTAATTTTTTCAGCTTTCTCTCTCAATTGTATCTTGTTTGTATGCTCATGCACAATAGCTACTTTCTCTAAAGCAGATTTTTCTTGTCCCTTTGTTGCTACCAACCTTGCTTCAGCAACACCATTCCAAGATGTGAGAGCTGCTATTTCAAAACTAGCTTGATCTTCATCAACTTTTTGCTTCTTGTGCATAATTCAATGTTATTCTCTTTTACTGGAAAAGCAATTTGTTCCTCTTCCAATGGATTTAAAGCAAAGTTTTACTTTTAAAATATTTTTGTCATCGGCATCTTTAATCAAGCAACTTTTGTTCTCGAACAACATTTCATAACTTTTCTCAACTAGTTGTCCAACACTAAACAAATTTTGATCAATTTCAGAAACATACAACATATCAAAAATTAACTTTGTACTTCTGTTTGTTGAGATTGCTACATTTCCTTTTTCCGTTCACAGTGATGTACTTGTCATCTCCAACTCAAGCCTTCAAAGTGCATGAATTGCTTAGTTCCTTGAATAGATCCTTGTTGTTTGTCATATAGTTAGTACAACCACTATCAATAAGTCAATTCTTAATTGATTCAATGCTAGAGAAACATGTAGCAAAAAATATGTACTCATTCTCCTCTTGATTAGTAGCCCATGCAACTTCATCATGTGGTTGATTCTTGTTTATGCAAATAAAAACTTCATGCCTCATTTGATTACTTTCACTGCACTTAGCATCAGGTCGTCTCCAACATTTAAATGGAGGATGACCTTTCTTTCTGCAGTGTTGGCAAGACGAATAAGATTTCTTCCAAATTCCTTTTGCATTGGTTGATTTTGAACTTGATCTTGATCCATCAAAATTTTTCTATTTGGTCACATTTTGCTGCTTAGCTGCTAAAGCTCCTTCGACTGTTGATTCTTAGGCTTGCAAGGCCTATATCATCTCTGCCAAAGAGATCTTGGACAGATCCTTTGTATTCTCCAAAGTAGTTATTGATGCTTCACATCTCTTAGGTACCATAACTAAAAAAATTTCAAGAATTCTGGAATCTACAAATGTAATGCCCAACAATCTAACCTTGTTACCAATGCCAAACAATTTGTTTGAGTAACATTTAATTGTCTCTAACTCTTTCTTTTTTGAAGCTCAAATTCTCTGGTCAATTTAGCACTTGCATGCCTTGAATCCTCTCGTCCCCTTCATATTCTTCCTTCAAATAGTCCCAAATTTCTTTGGGTGTCTTAAGAGTCATGATTCTGGTAAGAATCATTTGCGAAACACCAGCAAACAAATATGACCTCACCTTTGCCTTCTTCCTTTTTCTTTTATTGTGATTTTTAATTTGGGCTATGGTGGGATTTTTAGGCAGCAGATGCAACACCCTGTGTGCACCCAGTGTGTTAACACTACTATAATATCAGAATAGCCTAAAATAAGCCGCGGAAGCATACAAGAATCATATTTCTTGATACATTATGTATGGTGTATAAACAGGAACATGATATATTTCACTATTTCTAGCCTTACTGATCCAGATAATCAAACAATAAAACCAGGCAGATAGCAATCATGTCTTTAACGATATGACAGGAGACAGAAACTACCTCAAGATGCATACACCACAGGGAGCTCCAAGCTCAGAAATGCTAGTCCAAGCCGTTGCCATACTTGGCTCTACTGGTTTCTTACCAGGGCTCTATCCTCTGCTCTACGCACCTGTACATAAATCCCATACGGGGTGAGATAAAAATCTCAGTAAGCTAGGGTTCTTGGAGGTCTTTCCTCCCCCTGGTTCACTATCAACGGCCTACTGTAACAATATGGCTTATCCATAGCCATCTGCATTCTCTTACTACAGATCACTCATACTGCTTATTATGCACGCCTAACCAGGCCTTTGCACTCACCATCTATACTGAGAGGTCCTCTGTCTAGGAAAATAGGCTCTCTCAAGCTCCACGAGCTTTAAGTCTCAATCTCATAACATATATATCTCAGCCTTCTCGGCTTTCTGGTCTCATATCTATCTCATATATATATATATATATATATATATTCATCCTATCTGTAACACCTCATCACTGCTGAGGTAACACTGATCCAAGGAATAGGTTCTCTGTAACCTAGTCCTTCACCTGGGAATAATCATCTAACAAGTACAAATCCCCAAAATCTCACTGTACTCTAATCAATACCTGAGGAGGATCATCCCGTAAGACTCACTACTCACTCAGGATGTCTATCACTATTCTGCCTGAGGAATCTCTCCACTCAGGACTTTCACACCGAGTGCCTGAATAGGATCATCCACTGAAGGGCACATCTATTCAGGACTCATGCCTGAGTACGATCATCTACTGAAAGGCACATCTACTCAGGACTTGCCGCCCAATACCTGAATAGGATCATCTACTTAAAGGCACATCTATTCAGGATTTACATGGACGCCTATGGATTGTCCTAAGGGAGATCATCCACTTAAGGGCACATTCCCAATGGGGTCCATAGTCCACTATTCTCTGGCCAGAGAATGAACACCTAATTCTCATAAACAATACAAAGCATGACACTCTCACAGTGTCAATCTAGCATCAAGACCAACATGCCATAACGGCATTACCTCGTTACACATCGCAACACCATCATGGTGTTTCACTATCATAGTCATCATCATACAACATCAAGGTGCCTGACATGTCATACGGAACTATCATCAATATACAGCATAACACTCTCGTAGTTTTAGCTTATCATCAGGCACCGAACACTTACACACTGTTCATCTCATCACTAGAACGTCAGGGTATATCTCTTATACCCAATACAGCTCAATCCTCTATCTTAGTGTTTAACTACACTAGTTATCATATACATGGCTTATACACCTATCAGCCACAACAATATCATACCTAACACCATTACAGCGTTAGGATTTCCATTCATCATAGAACACTATCATTAATTAAAATACAACATAGTGTTCATTCTATCCCAAGCACATAATACAATAAAATAGTGACCCCAAGCAGGGAAATCACTCCAAGGAACACTGAACTTACCTGGTATGACCATGCTTTATCACCAATCCTCAGATGGTGTCCATACTGTTGCCATCTTCATGTCTTGTCCTCTGGCAAAAATCATACAGCACAGTCAACATCAGAAACACTATACGAGGTGTCTAATAACAGTACTCAACCGTTGAAATGAAAGGAAGCATGATTCCTTTCCACCATCTCTCAATCAACTAACTTAAGGTTATCGGTCTAATCACTGCATAGACCCCCTCACAGATCCTTAACAGGATCATTCTCAGCCTGACTTTGGCCCTAGAGTCTTAGTAAGACTCTGTATCAGTCAATCCAATGGTCTATTTGTGCCTAACTCACCAGTTATTCATCATGGCCAAATCCAACATATCAATGCATATTCACCGTTTATTTGGCCTCATGAACGATTGTTATTAAGGCACTTGGGTTCTTTTCTAGCTCAGAACCTCTTATCCACTCACTCTTCTTCCTACACATACCACTCTCAGGGTCACAACCCAACTTCATCAGAAATCCAGTTTCAATATCTTATATTCCTCAGAACAACCTCCTGATCATATTTTTCTAAAGAACCTAAGCCTAATTCCAGCCCCATCACAAATGGGTTACTATTTATCCCATTATCTAATTCACAAATTAACCGGTGAAAACTGAGTTTCTTACCTCAAAACTGTTGAGGAAGGCCAGAGAATCACTTCTCCCAGCTCTAGCATCCAAGAAACGCCTTCTTCTCTTCTCAATCTCAACTCTCTCTGAAGAATCTCAGGAATTGGAGTTTCTCTCAAAACTTGGCTGGAAATTAGCTCTCACAAGGTTCCAATCATGTTTTATAGTGATTAGGAGGTGTTTAGGTGAAGTGGTATGAAGTTAGGGAGCTTCCAATGCCCATCAATGACTGCCTGGGCCAGAGGAAGAAGATGAATAGTGTTTTGGCCTTCAAAAACGCGTGAATGGCCTTTTATACCGGTCCTGACCGACATGTCGCGCCCTTGGCGCCACTTTGGCGCTCCTAACGCCAATTTCCAGCATCTGTGGCGCTCCTAGCGCCAACTTCCAGCACCTCTGGCGCTCCTGACGCCACTCTCCGTCGCTAAATCCGTCGCTAAGGCTTTTGCGATAGAATTTTATAAATTTAAATTTTTATTTCTTTTTACTCCTTTTTATAAAAAGCCTAGGTTATTATAGCAGATGAACAATATCTCTTCCACAGGTCCAGTTCCTCTAGATAAGACTCCATTCTTACTACTTGTTCTTACCAAAATCTGAAAGTGTCATGCGTGAGGATGGACTCCAGACTCTGCGCGTCGAATGATAAGTCGACCTTGTTAAGAGGGGGGACCTACAAAACAAAGGAGATGACTCTGACGCTCAAGTAAGTACATCAATTGTATAGAGAGAAAAATATAATTGAGCGTGTCAGGTGAGAAAGTGTATACTCGAATGTGAGTGAGATGAGTTGTGTGGAAAGGTTAAATTATAAGATGGGCGTGGGCCTTGGACCTTTATAGATAATTAACCTGTAGATAAAGGCTAATAGATAATTGTAGGTTATAGATAATTAAGTTACAGATAATTCTTACCTTGTAAGTAACCTGTAACTTGTAGATAACTAAATACCTATTATTTGAAAAGTGGTTGCAGCATTATCAATAACATTTGAATAAATAGGCTTAGAGATAATCTGTTGAGCGTAACAACCCGACGGCTGAGGGGAGTGCGTCCGGACTCCTGTAGCAGGGCTGATGTGGAGAGTAGGCGCATGTGTAGAGGTTCCACATAAGTGGCCATGTGTATTTTCCATATTCTGGATGGTATATAAGCCCCTCAGCCTCTGAGACAGCTTGCGGACGAAAAAGGTTGTAAGAGCGTATGGTGTCGATTGAGATTGTTTGATGTCAAAGGTAGTACTAGATGATGACAGAGATAAAAAAAGAAGAGGCTAATAGGATGTGGGCGGGGTTGGTTATTCATATTTAAGGTAAATCTGATATGCAAGATATTGGTCCACCCAAGTTTGTAAGCCACCATTCATCCTCTAACTCAACCATGTCAGGTTCTACCACCTCATATCACACTCACTTGTTTGAGTTGTTTCCAATATCTGCAAACTGTATGATTACCTTGGGAATTATTCATGACAAAAGAAATTAGTGTTGTTTTAAAGCAGGCTGGCTCAACGCCAGTGACACAACTGTGGGTTGCCCCTAATGTTGATCAAAAAGAAGGAAATAGAATTTTTTTTACTTAGTTTTTATCAAGATCTGAACACAAATAGAATTTAAATTTTCTTACTTGCACGAAGGGCAAATAGAAAAAGAAGAAAATGTTGAAAGAGAAAATTAACATAGAAAGCAATTGGTCCAGAGAGACTTTTATTGTGTAGCCTCCTGATTAAAATTCAAATTCCTACCATCATATTCTTGATGGGGAATAGTTTACAATTTACATAGCCTAGATGTTTATTTTTCTCTTCTGACTAACTGATTTAACACACATTTTTCTATAAATATTGTAAAGCAATGTAGGATTCATCTTAAAATGGGGACCCTTCAAATGGGATAAGGAATATGGAAGTTGTCCAATTGAGAAATTGTCAGAAAGATCAAGAGTTTGAAGCTTTTGGAGCCTCCCAATCTCAGAGACACTATCATTGTTAATCATGTTATGGCCATTCTTTGGTTTACACTAAGTTTAATTTTGATATATTGTCAGTATAAAAAAGTTTACGATGTTAACTAACAAGATAACACCTTGGTGTCTGTTGCTATTTGAAACCATCTTTCTAGCGTATATTACACAATGGCCACTATGCCTCACCATGCACCGAAAATCTGTTAGAATCTAACACGAAAGCAGAACCAAATTAAGAAATGAGTCATAGACGAAAACTCTCATGATCAAATCCCAAAATACTATTATTGACAGTTTAAGTACAACCTATTTATATGAACGTTATTCTTCAAACATGTTGAAGGATCCAGAAGGACATTTCCCACAAAAATCTTCGCCCCCATCTATTACGAACAACACATAACACTCAATCTATACGTCAATGTCTCCAATCAAATTCTGTACAGTCAGAAACTAGCATCACTCTTTGAGATGCTACTAATGTTACATCAAGTTCACTGCAACTCGGGAACTTGCATTTGAAGAAACTTTCACTTTCTTTCACTCTTCACCAACTTTAATGTCACTGTGACTTTGTGAATTATCTTGGTCCAGAAAGTTCCATTGCTTGGCCAAGTAATGAAGAGTCATCAGTAAGATCGGAGTAGCGCTCTGAAGACGAGAGTTCATTGCCTCTACTTCTTGTGGATTCAGCTCTCTGTGAGGCCTCCCATTTCTCTGCAAGACCATCTCCTTCAAGCATCCTAACCACTTCAGACATCTTTGGTCTGTGGCTTGGAAGGTATTGAGTACATAAAAGAGCCACTTGAACTATTTCATCAAGCTCAATCCTATCATAGTTGTTTTTCAGGTCCTTGTCAACCAACAAGTCAATTTTCTTCTCTTGATGGATTTTCTTCACCTGCAAGGATGGTGATGGTGAATACATTTAGGACACATAACATGATAGGTTATTCATAAGCTTGACTGTGAAATTTACTGAAATAAGACTTTTTTGAAGAAAAAAAACTTTGACAAGTTTATCTGTGAAATTTTTCATTAGTTAAGCAAGCAATTGAATTAGATAAATAAAGGTTTAAACTTGTTTTTAATTCATGTAAATATGAGAAACTATGGTTTTATTACTTCAAAACTTTTTGATTACTTATAATCCTTAGGAATATAATTTTTTTTATAGGATGTAATGTAACTTAGTGATACATGACATGTATCTAGACATGCCTTATTAGCTATCACTCAAAGATGGCATGTTTCACTATATATCTAGATGCATGTCACATCATCAATAAATCGTGGTAAGGATTATTTTTAAAAAAAACATTTAAAATTTCAAAAAACCAAAACCAACAAAAGAAATTTTCCTAAACTAAAACCAAATTTCACCATATTTCCAGGTACTATCAAACACATTAAACCATAAATAAATAAATGAATGATAAAGAAACCAAATCTGGTTAGCTCACCCAGTCTAGCATGGCTCCTTTCTGGTTTGCTGCTTTCCCAAACTCAAGTGCTCTTTGGCCTGATATAAGCTCAAGAAGAAGAATTCCAAACCCAAATACATCTGTTTTCTCAGAAGATTGGCCAGTAGAGAGATACTCAGGGGCTATGTGCCCCACAGTGCCTCTCACTGCTGTTGTCACATGAGAATCCCTGTGGTCCAACAGCTTTGCCAACCCAAAATCTCCCACCACAGCCTCACAATAATCATCAAGCAAGATATTTGCTGCCTTCACATCCCTGTGAATAATCTTTGGGTCACACTGTTCATGCAAATATAGCAAGCCTCTTCCAGCTCCTAAAGCTATTTTCTTCCTTGTAGGCCAGTCCAAAGCTGGCTTGGCTGTATCATCAAAAGGTAAATGAATACTCCTACTTCATAAACCAAAGTTTATATTTGGAAACTCAAAACATTTTCTTTTACTTTGGTTTTATGGAAATTGGAAGTGCTTCCAAGTCTGGGATGTGTATAAAAAAGCTTCATGTGTATGACAGCAGACCGAAGATGGATACATATACAAGCTAACATGCAATTTGGTCCTAGAAAGTGACAGTTAGTGTTTTATTTTGGTCCCTGAAAGTTTTTGTTTAGATAAATTAGCCTTTTGAGAGATAAAATTGTTTACAAGTTCACAACTAACTTGTAGCAAGTAAACACTTCGGATCAATTTAGTACAAAACATGCACTTAAAAATATTAAAGTAACACAATTACCATTTTGAATAACCAAATTGTGTGTTAAACTCTACACATATAGGAACTACAGAATAGCCATTACCTTTTAGACGGGAAGCAACACTGCCATTTGACATGTAGGGATAAACCAAGAGCCTCTCTTTAGCTGTCATGCAGAATCCATACAGGCGAAGAAGATTCCGATGGACGGCTAAGCTGATCATCTCAACTTCAGTCTGGAATTGGATCTCGCCTCCAATGGCATTACCATCTTTAAGCCTTTTTACTGCTATAACTGTACCATCTTGGACATAACCTTTGTAGACATTTCCAAAACCACCTTTGCCAATCAAGTTCTTGCTGCTGAAGTTATTTGTAGCAAGCTGAAGTTCTCTGAAGTGGAACTTCTTAAGGTTTCCAAGACAAACCTCTTCGCGGTGTTGTTCTGAAAGAGGAAAAGCTGAGTTAAAATAGAAGAATAAATCATGATATGCCTACCAAGTTGGTCTATGTTTATGATCCACTAACCATTAACATCAAAGAATATTTGCTTGTTATAACTTTGTCTCCACCAGATGAGGAAGCCAAGTCCCAGAATTAGTAAGCATATGCAGCTTAAGCTTGAAGCAAACGCCAAGGCAAATTTGTGACTCTTTGGTCTTTTGGTGGATTGTGAATCTGGAAAAGCATTTCAGGAAACTATGTTAGGGTATGAAGGTAATTGCATGTTAAAAGAAAAAAATAAATACAGGGGAGGAGAATGATGGAAGCAATGATTATAAACATGTTAAGACAACTTAGAAATTGATAGTTATGAACAGTTCTTTGTTTGTGAAATGATTTTGTACCCCAAAACAATAGTTTCGGAATAGAGTTTTAGACTAAGTCCACTTATGACAGATAAGAAGAAAAACTTTAGATGCCACATCATGAGGGTGGAAAAGCATAAACAAATCTACATGTAATCACTATGATTACCTTGAGAATTATTTGGAGCAGAAGGAATTGAAGTTGTTCTGAAGCAGTTCTTCTCAACTCCAGTGGCACATATCTGAGGATTGCCTACAATACTGTTTCAAGAGAAGGAAAAACATACAATTACTTAATAACACGTAAACAGAATTTATGTTTTTTAACTCACTTGAGGAAAACATAGAAAATATTGAATGAGAAAAACTAATAAAATTAAGACCAAACACCTTACTTGAATGTTTTTGCATTTATTCTTGGTACAGGTTCACTCAAATTATTGTAAGAGATATCCCTAAGCAAAATTCAGAAGAAGACAAATTATTGATAAGAAATCAAATTAAAAAAGGAGGAAAAAAATAATAAGTTAATAATAAAAGGCTAGAAGAGACTTACAGAAAGGCAAGCTGAGTCATGTTAGCCAAAGAGGAAGGAATTGGTCCAGTGAGACTGTTATTGTTTAGCCGCCTGATTGAAATTCAAATTCCTATCATCATATATTCATATTCTCCATAGGGAATTAACACAGTTTTCTATAAAGCCTATGAAATAAAGTGTAGCATTCTTGAACTTACAAATAGTGGAGACCCTTCATGTGGGAAAGAGTATCTGGAAGTTGACCAGTGAAGAAATTGTCAGAAAGATCAAGAGTTTGAAGCTTTTGGAGCCTTCCAATCTCAAAAGGGATTGGTCCTGTTATATTATTATCCTGCAGAAGCCTGCAAAAATGCCTTGTAAGATAATATTCTTAACAAAACTTCCTCCTATTCTTTCGTTTTACCATACATAGCATGTTACTCACACAGTCTGGAGGTTTGTTAAATTTCCTATGCTTGGTGAGAGAGTGCCAGATATAATTTGGCTTGGAATCCCACTGAAAAGATGAAAAATGATGAAAAAAGAAGTGGAATCTTAAGAAGAAGAAGAAAAAGAAAAACAATGAAATTGAATATTTCTTGTTATGGTTTTTGGTTTGTTCCAGTTTGACTTACAGGGCAATCACAAAATGATCAGAAGAGCAAGTGACCATGGCCCAGTTGCAAGGATCCACAGCATCAGCATCCCAGTTATTTAAGACAGAATGAGGATCCACCAGAGAGTTCTTAATGCTCATAAGAGCTTGAACTGCATGTAAAACAAGCATATTCGTTAGGACTAGTGAGTGAGTGACCTTACAATTATTACGTGCTCAAGGAAAACAAGGGAAGTGCTCCTAGTCAAATCACCTTCATAGTTGACACCTTTAGGAGAAAGCAAAGCAGCCACTGAAGTCCACAAGAAGAACAAAGCTAAACAAAAGAGAGCCACATCCCCTCTTCTCTCCATTGGGTTTTGAAGGATCACCAGAAACTTTTTACTTATTCCCACAAAAGTGAATCAAGTTGTATCTTCAAGAGGAGGCAAATAAGGAGCAGGTTTTGAATAATTCAGCTAGCACCACCAAATCCAACTTGGTTTGTTTTTGTTACACTACATGTCAAGTTTTACATCAGAAGAGGAACCTCATCAACCAAGTCCAAGAACAGTACCATTTCCCACCTGCTTTGAAGCCAGAAATTGCACTCACTCCCACCCTTGTTTCAGACTTGTTGCGTCAGAGCCAATGGTAAAAAAAAGACTTAAAAGAAAACCACCATGCCTACTGATGGTTCAACAAAGAAAGCAAAGGCAAAGAATATATAATAAAAAATAAAAAAGCCATGAGGCACCCCTCCATTAGCCTCTTTCTAGATAAATGCAAAAGATGATTGAAAAAGAAAATTCCATCAATCATGCATTGGTCTAAAGAGCAGTAGTGTTATTCACTTATTCTATTCCTTCAAATATAATAATAAAACAAAGAAAAAAAGTAAGAGCAAGTGAAGTATTATCTGTTAAACATTGTGAAGGTTTGGGTCAATGAACCTTAATCGGAAAATTAACTAAGAGGGGCAATGAATTTAGCTGCCATCAACTATGAGAGAGAGAAATAACATAAAGTGGATCACTATGATTTGTTAACCTCACTCAGTGTCCTGTAGAAAGAAGAAGAAAAATTAAGAATCCAAAAACATTCCCTGTCCATGAGGTGTGCCATTCATTATCTTTTAAGTACCGAACTCCACTTGCTTTCGTTTTATTCAATTATTATGAGAAAAGTTAGAATCCCAAGGGATTGAGGTTGAGATTGGTAATGCAATAGCTACTTGTGTGAGAGATCTTTGTTGTGTCAATTATGTCTCCCATTTTCTCTCACTGTTTTAAATTTCCGTTTTTCTTTGGTCATGTTAATAATCTTAGTTGGCTATGCTTTAGTGATTCTCAATCACTCATTTTGTCTCCAAATAATTACATTCATCAGACAGTTCCTCTAATAAACAAGCCAAAAGCAGCCTACTTTTAAAAGCAAAAGCTGTTCTCACACTATTCTGAATCTCTATTCCCCCACACTTTGAAATTCCCAAAGTGCCCCATAACTAACAAAGCCAAGGTGAGGGCTTTTTTTTTAATTTTTACCATCATTGCTGTGTCATGAAGTACAAAGGGGTTTGTGATGTCTATTTCACTCCCGTTTTAATAGGAACTTTTGTTTTTAAATTTTTCATCAAATTTTGGTTTGCATATATCAGAGCTGACATGCAGAACCCACCAAGCTAAAGAACTGGCCTCCAGTTAATATAAAATTTGTTTTCCTACTCAGAGTATTTCAAGCCTCAAATAGTCAAATTAGAATCACAAAATCATAGTCATAAAAAATAGGAGTGTTGCAATCTACTATTCAAGTTTTCTGTCAGAGCCGTGTGCACTAGATCCATTTAATCTGAAGTGGTTCTATTTATAATTGTTTTTAAGCTTAGCTGAAACTCACATCTAGAATTAACTTTTGTATATACAAATTTTATTAAAAAGAAAGCTAGTCATGTATAGTCATTTGTCCAGCTGTAAGGTGTACCTTAAATAATGGTTTACTTTAGTAATTGGCTGGCCTGGCAGAAATAAGAATATCACATTACTTTATTTAATTTATAATTTTCTTAGGCTTAATTTTTTTTCTTGCCATTTTAGCCTTTTTTTTATTTTCATCCTTATAAAATGTGTTTATTTTATTTTTAATCCTTAAAGTATTTTGAATAACATTTTTTCACTATTTAAAATACATTTTTTACTATTTAAAGTATTATCTAGAATGTTTTAAGAACGAAATATAAAATAAACATATTTTATAAATATTAAAATGAAAAAAATTACAAATTAAAAATGAAAAAAATACTAAATTGAAGAAACAATAAAAAAAACATTTAAATCTTTTTTTTATCCGTGAATTTTAGTTATTAATCTTTTATTAAAATGTTAATGAGAAAAATTGAACTCATGAACTTTGTCTCCCTCTTCCTTCAACCTGTAAACTCTCTTTCTCAATCATCAAATTAGCTAAATTTATAATTTTTACTTATATATTCTAAATTCTATACCTTTTAATTTATTTTGTAACTTTTGTCTAAAATTTATAGATTCACGAAGAAAAAATACAAAAAATTATTTTTATAAAAAAAGTTATAAATTTGTTAAAGTAACATAATACTCTTTGTTTTGTTTTTTAATGTGTGTTTAGAGAAGTGTTTGTAAAAATGACTTTTGAATGAAAATGATTTTAGTTAAAAATGATATTAAATTAAAGTGACTTATATTTTGACTTCAAATTCGCAAGCATGTTATGGTTTTCATATCTGAAATATTGTTCACTTAGATACTTGATGATCGTCATAATTTTATACTTTTAAAAAGCATCTCAATGAGTTGAGAGAGTGTTTATAAACGACTCATTGCCTTAACTGCTGAGTGAAGTGAAACTTTGCATCTACTAAAATAACTTATATTTAGATATTGTTATTTAGAAAGTAAATCTCATGTAAACTAAAATTCAATGAAAATTTTCAACTTAACATAAAAGCTATTTTTTATAACTTCTAATCAAATAGAGACTTAGACTAGAGGCAAAATTAGTTTTATCTAACAGCAACCAAACATTTGTATCTATAATAAAATTACGTCCAAGTAAAAACAAGTATAAATATGATTTCAGTTTTTATATTTTCATTTTTTTTTTGTTTTTAGTTCCTAAAATTTTATATTGTCTAATTTAATCCTTGTACTATATTAAAAATGTTTTTTAGTCTCTCCACACATACCTTTCACAAAAGATGTTAGTTATTGGGAAATGTATTATTGTTGATTTTCATTTTCAACAACAACAATTTTTTCCCACATGTACATTTCTTTTGTCCCATTTGCAAAGAACATGCTCTGGATTTCTTACCACAACTAATGTGTATATATATTGATGAGGAACCGTTTGAATTCATAAAATTGTAATACAAACGGTTGAAGAATAAAGGTGAAAATAAATATAGGAATAAAGTTGTTGAAAATTAAGGTTTGATGTATTTGGATTTAGGAGAGACATTTTAATAACTTTTAAAAAAACAAATACATGTCGTTGTAATTAATTTTAAAAAAAAAATCATAAGTCAATTCTAACAATTAAAATTAATGTTGTATGTGAAGAATATGTGCAGAAAATTGAAAACACATTTTTAAACACATTTTTAATAAAGTATAGAAAATGTTTTTTTTCCTAAAAACAAAGTGTGTGTTTAAAACACGTTGTTTAACATGACTTATTTTACATTTATTTATGTTTTGAATATTTTACATTTTTTAAGTACTGAACATTAATTTACCGGACACTTCAGTTTATTATTATGATTTTACTTTTTAGAGTGTCTAAGGCTGTCTACTACAATGCTATTTAATTTTCTCTGTCACACATACTCACGTAAATTCAAAACTACTCTCTACCCTTATCAACGAAATGAATACATAAAATTAAAAACACCACCTAAGAAACCGAAGAGTAGACTCTTTAGCCAAGAGGCTCGTTGCCTACGACTAATCTACATTGATTTAATTATATTAGGCGCAAACATATTATATAGAAGTTACAATTTTATGATTTATATATATTATATATTTATTTTATAGGAATTTGTTAACTTATACTCATTTGTTTTTCAGAAAGAGTAAATTAATAAATTATAATTATAAATTTTCTTAAAATACATTTAGATATAACTTACTAACTTATTTTTTCTAAAAAGTAAATGAATATATGTTAATAAATATGTATGGGATTTACTAACTTACGCCCACTTAATTTTTATAAAGAGTAAGTTAATAAGTTATAATTATATTTTTTTTAAAAATATACTTGTAACTTATTAATTTACTCGTTCTAAAAAATAAGTGGATGTAAATTAACAAATTTCTTATTTATAATATTATAATTTTATCATTATATATATCTATATGATATGGTATAAAATTTTTAATTTTTTAATAAAGTTCGGATCATGTGGTTTAAATAGTAATATATGGATTTAACTAGGTATTTTAACCAAATTAATTAATCAACAGTTGAACTTTTAAAATTATATTTTCAATTTACCAGCTACATTTCTAACTTTCAATTATTTTTTTTCTTCTGATTTTTAACTTATTTTATCCACCATAACCATAAATTCTCTCTCGTGATCTAACACCTCAAATATGCAAAAAAACCGTAAATTACTTTATCAACCTATATGCGGAAGCCAACATTGCAAGGAACTAATTTTGATAATTTATTTAACCGTGAAATTAAACGCAACTTGAATTTTGTATATAAAAATAATAATAAAGAAATGATTGTTTGAATTTAATAAATTGATAAATATTTTGTGATTATAATTATCGGTACAAAACATACACACACTGACACAGTTATAGAATTGTTAAAAAATGAATTCCACGTTTATAATTTATAAATATTACCGTTATCCGTTCAATTTTTACTGAAATATAATAAAATTTGATGCAGTAATGCAGTGAAGGCTCTGTTTTTCTCCAGCAACGTTTCCTTTTTCATTTTTTGGTGAAAAAAGAGGGTGACTAGCTAGTGTTCAAAGTTCAAACACTTTTTCCTTTATAGGTGAAACGGGTCACTGTGTTTCCATCTGAAACAGGATCAGTGACCACTTGATTGCATTTGCATGCCATGGCTCCTCACTATGGCACCTAGGTGCACGTGCATTACAGACCCCACACTAATACGACTTGTCGTTCAAACAGCTCCTTGGACCGATCCATTATCAATTTATCACCAAAGATTATAATAAGGTGAATAATCATAAAGAAATCATCAAAAACCAAATGTGACAACAATCTAATAAGTATTGCATTAGGGTCAATTAAGCTACTTTGATTCTAAGGCACATCACAAGTATATGTGAATGTTGTTAGAGTTGTCATGTTAAGGCTTTTTTATTTAGTTTGTTCAATTTAGTTTTTTATGGTTGAAATTTTAAAAAAAATGTTTATCTAAAAACATTGAACGATTCACGAGATAATATTAAGAGTTTTTTACTATACGATTATAGTATAAAATATTTTTGTATTATTATTCAATAATAAATCACTATTTATATAATTTGTAAGATAATATTTATAAAAGTTAATAAATTTATTATATAAATTGATTTTACACCGTACATAGTCTTTTTTTCTTCTAGGGTTCATCGCTTCATCCTCGTTTAATTTCTGAGAAAATTAGTAATACGAGATACTGGCATGCAAACGGCCTCAATCTAACAATCATTCCATAAAATAAAGTTACACGTGGGAGAGTATATAACGACATCTTTTATGGGTTGTTGTTTATATAAGTATTCTTTGTTGTGATGGAGGGCGAAATGATGGAAGGGGTAATTTTTTTAAAAAAAGTATTAAATGGAGGTAAATATTTAAATTATTATTCAGAAAAAAAAATAAGTTATAAATTATTTTTTAAGATTTATGAATTGAAAGTAATAAATTATTGTATGATTTTTCTTTTTTTTTAAATCATAATAAAATTTACGACTTTAATTTTTATTTTTATTGTCAACATGGTTTTAGAGTTTTAAGGGATTTTTTTTATATTAAAGTAGTAAAATATTTTATGACTTTAATGAAAAAATAAAAAAAATTCACTTACAACTCGTTGAAAAAAAAGATGAAAATTGAAGTTGAAATTTTTTTTTAAGACTTTAATGAAAAAAGAAAAATTATAAATGAATTTCAATTCAGTAAGTTAATTTATGATTTATCCATTTTTAACTATTAATTTAAAATTTTACCTCATTTGATAATTTTGAAAAGAAAAAAATTATCCCTTTTATATCGGCCTATGGTAGAGTGCTTGCATGCTGAGAACATGGTACTATACATTGGTTCAAATGAAGATGTAATGATTATTTATTTATTTATATATCAAATAACATTATTCTATTATCTTTCTTATTGGCATACTAAATTGAAGTCTACATTATTCTTTCGCTTTTTATTCAGCCAATATCTGAGCATATATGATTCTTCAAGAATATTTGTGCAGGCTGACTTTATATGATTCTTACAACTTTCAATTAAACAATTTTTATTACAATATTGCAATAGGAATCTCCACACCGGTTGACTAATTACTTAGTCAATATATACCAAATTTAGACCATCTAAATATTAAGTATTTTTATTAAAAAAAATAGAGTAGTCTATTTAAAATATAATATAATTATTTATTATATCATCAAATTGTTAAATATTTTGAGAAATAGTTTTTCAGTCTATGTAGTAGTTTTGGCTTAAGCATGATTGTTTGTTATGAAAGATACTCATAATTTTACAAAAAATACCACTAAACGTGAAAATCAACTTACACAAAATATTTAAGTTTAACTAATACTCTTAAATTCAAGTTTTGAATATTTAATCATGTTAAATTTTTTAGAAATAAGTTTATCGCTTATAATAATTTTATCTAACTTGAATAAGATCGATTTTCATATAAAATACACCAATATCTACAAAAAAAAATTAAGAAAATCAAACTTTAAAAATATAAAGTTAAGTTTTAAAAAAACAAATGTGTCAAATAAATTAGACAAACTTTATAAGATAAAATCTAATTCTCTCTTGTCTTGTTATCAGCAAACTCAAGTTGCATCGTAATACACTAGCTAATTCATAAGAAATGAATCAAAATTGGTCATTATCTTAAAAATGTAAAAAGAAATAAATAAATAAGTGTACCAATTAAGTTCTTAAATAGTATTTGGTTGTGTAATTAGGGTGACAATTAGAACTTACGATTGTGCAATTGTGTACACAAACTAACATTATTGATTTAAACCAAAAATAGCACCATTTTGTGTGGTGGGCATTGTAGCTAGGCATGCTCTTGTCAAATACAACCATAATCGATCTATGCCATGCCGTATTATATGATCTCTTGAAAACGATAGGGTCTTTTCCTGTTTAGTGTCTACATATACTTGGCTCCTTTCCAACATTTCCAAGTTTAAAAAAAAAAAAAAGAAAA
>PYAF01000602.1:579243-591266 GCA_007407185.1 Glycine tomentella
AGACAAATTTTTTTAAATTTTTATATGTGATTTATTTTATCCTTAAAATATTTATTAAATATTCTTATTATCCTTTTTAAATAAAATAGGATTTTATCATTTATGTTTTTTTCACTCATTCATCCTACATATTTTTTATACTATATTATTCATTTTAACCATTGTATTATTTATAAAACATATGCAATTCGGTTTGGTTTGATTTTTATTTTAAATAAAATCTAATTCAAATAAAATAAAATTTGAACCAAATCAAATCAATATTTTATAATTTGATTTGGTTCAGTTTTTGTGATTTTTATTAATGTATTATTTCATTAAATTTATATACTTTCTTTACATCTTTTAAATTAAATTACATTAACAAAATTGTTATTGTGTAATTTAAATTTCAAATTATTATTAGGATTTGTTAGGTTGTTATAGTTTTTTATTATTATATTTAAATAGAAATTAAGATTAAATTAGTTTGTTATGATTAACATGGTATCAGAGTCATGGTTCCCTCCATGAATGAAAATCATGGTATCCTCCATAAAAGAGTCATAATTCCCTCCATGAATGAGAGTCATGGTTCCCTCCATGAAAAAAATTATCTTCCGCTTCCATAAGAGTTTTTCTTCTTCGTATTCTCAAACTTTCATCTCTTTTTTTCTTCCTGTATCAATACTTATATTTCACTTTTATTTCTCCTCACATAACCTTCGCATCTTCGGTCTCGGCTTGAATCCTTGTCCGTATCTTAATATTCTTCCCAAAAATAACACAAACGGCATAACATAAATCCGTTTTAGATCCTTCTCATACCTCAGTATTGAAGCCTCCATAGACGTATTCCATTTGAAGGTCATTAATGTGAAACTCATTGCATTGTTCTGAATACTTCACAGACCAACCCTGAAGTCTATTGACATGAACATGTGATTGTTCTGAATCCCTTCTCGTATCTCAATTCTCCATGCACGTATTCCATTTGAAAGTCATGGATGTGAAGCTCGTTGCATTGTTCTGAATCCTTCACAAACCATTCTTGAAGTCTATTGACATGAACATGTTATTGTTTCGAATCCCTTCTCTATCTCAATTTTCTTTTTACCTCACATAACCGAAGCATATGATGTGGACTATCCTGAAGCACCTCTTGAACCTACTATTGATCAAAGTCATTCATGGAAGAGTGTTTGAAGAAGCCATTGGCAAGTTGGGCATGACCGATATTCATGCACCAACTTGAGGAGGAGTGTTGAATTGTATAATTTAAATTTCAACTTATTATTAGGATTTGTTAGGTTGTTACAGTTTTTTTATTATTATATTTAAATAGAAATTAAGATAAGATCAGTTTGTTATTATTTTATACTATATTAGGAGGTTGTTGAACTGCTCTTATATATATAAGAACATCAAGTTGAGGAAAAATATATGAAAGAGAACGGAGGAGTGAATGAAAGAGGAATTATTATTCCAATTTATGTATATCTACTTTTTAAGAATTGTTAATATCAATCTACAAAACCTATTAATATGTTAAATTTTCTATAGTAAAAATGTGTCAAATTTTCATTCATTTTAAATCAAACATATCTTAAAAAGTCATTTGAGATAAAAATGATATAGGTTGTATAAGTTTCATATACATAACATTGTGAAACTCAAATAGTATATACACATAAAATGCATAACACTAAAGTAATGTAAGTTGGATTGGTTTAGATTTGAACACCCCTATTATTTAACATTATACACTAACAATGTAAAAAGTTTTACATAGTCATTCAATCACAATTTGTCATGTATGGTAAGTTTGTTGACTTTTAAAATAATTATCTTAAAGTAATTCAAATGGTGATTTGTGATTGGATGATAGTGTAAAACTATTTTGCACTGTCAATTAAATTCATTGATTAAACTCATCATTTAATAGCTAACTATTCAATACTAGCATATAATATGCTCCTACAATATTATTTTGATCTTGATACAAATATATAATAACTAATAATTATTATCTTGATCTTGATATGATTTAATTATTTATGTATTTTATACATCTTCACCATACTTGTTTATATGGATGTTCACGGATTCATATTACCATGTGACCCAACCTGACCCATTTATATTAAATTGAATTGTTTAAATATTTAGCTCAAATCTGATTCAATCTAATTAAAAAAACCCGATCATATACAGGTTAGATAATATATTTTACTTTTGTTAACCAACCCAACTCATATCTTATAATTAAATTTATTATTATATATAAGTTAATTTTTAAATACAAAACACATTAAATTTCGACTCCCATAGTATATTAAATTAAACCATTCATTATTTATTTTCTTTTTTAAGTTGTTTTTATTTATGTCTTAATTTTATTTATTTTTTATGTTAATACAATACTTTATTTCTATATAAAATAAAAATATCATTTTATCATTAAAATCATTAATATTAATAGTCAAATATTATTATAATTTGATTTTTTTGAATACATTTAATCATTATATATTTATAAAAATTTTGACAAAAATAAATTACAAAATAAAAAATATTTTTTAAATATTGAGACCCAATTAATTCAATCCGTTAATTTCCCCTATTACCTTTGAATAATCAATTAAGGAATGGGAAACTATTTAAAAAATAAGAATAAAAAGCTTTTGTGGCTGCTCGGATTCGAGCCCAGGTCTCCACGGCCACAACGTGGAATTCTCACCACTAAACTACAGCCACTTTTTATTTGTTTAGCACGTTCTAAGATAAATATAACATATAAAATTAATTAATCCATCATTAATGTAAATATTTTATAATAATGTTTTGTGCCTGTTATAATATTACGAATAATTATACTGCCCCAAAATATCTTTCAACTGCTGCTGGGACGAGTTCAAGTTAGCTTGCTGAAAACTTTAGTCATTAGTGGGAAGGTGGTGTGTTGGGGATTGAGTATGATATAGTAGTATTTAATAAGATGAACGAAACTAATGTCTTAAAAAAGATAGTCATAACGTGGTAGCGAGTGTGTTGCATTTTTATTGCATGTAATAACAACATTTATTTAATTAGTAACTCGTGTGTGAGTTTGGTTAGCAGACAAACAAACCAAATCACTTATGTTCTTATAGGGATGTCTAGGTTTCACGCTAATTTGTAATGCTTTGATTATTCTCCTGATTGTATTGATAACTTGATGTTTTGCTTAATAATGAAATCATATAATCACATTGCATTAAAAAAGTGTGCTAGACAGATCCAAAAAAAGTATAGTTGTGACGAGAATACTCACATATATAAATTAGTAGGGGCACAACTCATATTAGAACTTAATTTTTTAACTAAATTTTAAATTATAGAGATAAATTATATCTACACCTACATGCTATATTTAGAAAAAATAAAAATTTAGTAGAGAAAATTGCCCCTTCCTCTTCTATGTAGATTCATCGATGTACGTGACTAACCCTTATCTTCTAAGATTTAAAGAGTGTTTGAGCAAACATGAAATAAAAATGGAACCTCCTTGTCTTCAATTTTGTGCAAACAGAAGACAAATCCAACGCTTTTCTTTGTAAAGGCATAGGAACAGGGGGATCTTGGGTACCAAGAAACTATAATTAACAAAGATTGACAGTGAGGGGAGACGATTCTCAAATTACCCTCCTCATTTTAATTAAAGTGGAATTTTCCATTTAGGTAACTCTAAGTTGATGCAAATTAGAGGAAGAAACCTCATTAAAAAATAGATAAAGAAACATGACTATCAACCAATGCCATAATTTAGATTATTCGATTTTTTTTTGGTAGAAATCTATCTTCTATTAAAAGTTTGGAACAATTCTACTCAAATAAGAAAAAATCACTATAAGGTGAGAGTAGATAATTTGATTTAAGAAAATCTTTACTTTTTTACATAAATAGTTTAAGAATATTATTTAATTTTGTTTGTAAATGAAATGGTGAAAAACAATTTTTAAATTTTACAAATAGACAATAAAGTGACTTTTTATAGTGTGTTTGGATCTAAGTCCACCATCCATGTTTATTTGACAAATCCAAGTCCAAATTTTAAAAATAAAGGCTACCATTCCTTGTTTCCGATTGACACACGTTGAGTGTGATCATAAACGAAAAATCAAACATGCATTTTATTATTCATTATTAAAAAAAAATCAAAAGCAGTCCCAAAAAGTAGAGTTGCTTTGCCACCAAATCTGATTGATATTTTCTGTCAAATGATTTGAAAATTATGATTACATTGGATTTTGCCACTCCATTTCCTTAATGGTCCAAAAAATAAATTCAATGGCCACAGTTCTTAACATTAATGCAAGCATTCTAATCAACAAGACCCATGACGTTCCCCTCCCACCTTTCCAATTCGATGTGCTTAAAAAAGCAATAATGCATGAAAAAGATGAATTAATTATTGATGCAAGACAAACATTTTGATCGATTGGATTGACAACACTTTGATTTCGTTGGGTTTGCTACCCCATTTTCTTAATTCTTAATGGGAAAAAAAAAATCAGCTGCTACAGTTCTCCACAATGCTTGCATACTTGCATTTGAATCAACGAGATCAATGACCTAGCCCTGCCAACTTTCCAGTTCGAAGTGCTGAAAAAGATGATGCATGAAAAGGATGATTTAATTATTGATTCGAAAAGAACATTTTGATCAATTGGATGTACTATGTGATAACTCTGTAAGTGTAACAAGTAATTTCATCTCAAAAGTGATTTAACTCTAATTTTCAATACTATTAATATTGTTCAGTTATCAAATATTAAAAAATAGGTAACAACAAACATGTGAATCAGTGGCGTTAAAATAATGAAATTGTTCTAATTTAATTAAAAGTTTGGATTCAAGACTTATACGTATGTAATTACGTTAAAAAAGAAAAATTTTATCGTCTATAATAATCTTATCCGACTTAATAATAATACTTTTTAATAAATGATACATGCGGTAAAATAGGTTAGTTTTACTAGGTAAAAAAAAATCCTTGATGCATAAAAAAATCTGTTCAACTCCAATTTTTCGTAAGGATAACTTGAAGTTTCAGTCCTCCTACTCATTTTGACTTGTACTTATAAAAAAAATTAGGATTGGAAGGGTTAGGATCGTAATGCAGTTTTTTTAATTATTTTTAGAGGGTTGACCTCCTAACTTATCATGTCACTTTCTTTTTCCTTTCTTTTATGTTTGGGTTAACTAGAGTTGGGTATATAGGTCACAGTTTGCAAACGGCCCAATAGGGAATTATTATTCTCACTACCAACTCCTATGAAATCTATCTTTTGCCCAAATCCCTACACTCTCTTCCCTTCCCTTAGACTTCTCTCTCGCACCAACCTTCCCCTCAAACTTTTCCCTCTCCTTTGCGTTGCACTGAGCCACCCACCCCACCCCAAGTCGTCATTTTTATGAAGAATGTGTCCTGCATGGAGGAAGGCTCTCCATCTTCAAATCTTGTGCACGGAGGAAGCAACATTGTGTGCAACGACAACAACCATGGCACTCACCACGACAACGACAACAATCAACAATCACGCATGTAACAACATCGATCATGGCACCCAACACAACAACAACAACGACATGGCACCCACTGCAACGACGATGACAATCAACACCCGTGCGCATGATGACACCTATCGAGATTTGTGTCACGTCGGCTACCTCCGTCAATTTTTGAATATGTGCTGAATCTATTGA
This sequence comes from Glycine tomentella, assembly GCA_007407185.1. NCBI lineage: Eukaryota > Viridiplantae > Streptophyta > Magnoliopsida > Fabales > Fabaceae > Glycine > Glycine tomentella. Next base: position 584,971 of record PYAF01000602.1, read on the forward strand.
TTTTGTGTTGTTGTTGAATCTATGTCCTCCATTGTTGAATGTGATGATGTTCTTGTAGGGGATGTTGACGCAACAACAAAATTATGATTTCGTTTTAGTACAATGTATAACAAAATTGTATTTCCGTTATTTTTATATTTTTCACCCCCCTTGAGTGCAATGAAAGCATGATTTGTTTGTACAAATGTGCAATAAAATCATATTTTTGTCGGACTGGTAATTTCAGACTAGCATGAAAAGCACCCCATGTGTGTAGTGTCATTAGCATTTCTGGTAGTATCAACAGTAGTTCCTGGTCCATTAAGTTTGTAATTTGCACTAGTCCTATAAAATGAGGTTCATGTAGAGTGCAATTATTAAATGTGTGTGACCCTTGAACCAAGAAGGGACAAAGCACATTGACATCAAAATTTGTTTCATTTTTTATGTCACAACACAAGGTGGTGTTATTAAAGAAGATTACTGCTACCTTGATAATCTAGCATACAAATTGATAAAAACATTCACGAGTGAAGTTCAAATATTATTTTTTGGACTTAATTCCTCACCAAAGTAGAAAATGAATACTAAGTCACATAAAATTCAAATTAGCACCACGAAGGTTTGCTGTGTGTTTCCGGAACAAAAACTGTAATTGATATTAAAAAATAGATATAAACTATAAAATATAAAATGATTTAGTTAAAATCAATTGTTCATGATAAATGGCTTAAGATAATATTCTTCATTGCAAATTATTGTTTAGCTTGTATTCCAATATATATAGATGTAAACGAACTGTAGAATTTATCCAAACAAGCACAGAAAATATTGCTTTACATTTTATACGATGAAGCACGTGTTTGGATCTGCCTCTTGCACCAAAAAGTGTGCGTAAAGAACATGAAAATGTGAAGCAACTTTTTCTTGCTTTTGCGCAAGTCCCATGGTAGACGTGGAGAGAGAAGATCTTAATCGACGTTTTTTAATTTTTTTCCAAACACACGGGAAGTATTTCTTTCAGTCAATTTTTCACATGTAGATATAATAAGCAAGTACTGAATGTTTAGATTAAAAAACAAACGTGTAGGATGAAACTGTTGGAAATGCTTTGGAGTAGTAACACCGCAACAGCAACACAGTAGAAATCCAGAACCAGTATCGCTGCAACATAATTTGATCAATGAAAGTAAGAGAGGCAAAAGTCTGAGACATGTGAAAAATACACTGTTTTTAAGGATTTATTTGCGTAGCTTAAAAGTCCTACAGGATTTAACATACTCTTCTTAGTCAAGGCTAAGACAAAAACATGAATACCTTGAATATAACTTTCAGGATTTCTGAAATTTCTGCCGTCTCAATCCAAACAGTTTGCAAGATACACACGCCACTCATTTCAAAAGTTGAATAGCGACCAAGCATTGTTCACTACAAGTGTGATAGCGTTGATTACAGATGTCTATCAAATTTTACATCAGAACATAAGAAACATAGAACTTGTTTTTGCTTTACAAAAAAGTAAAAAACACGTCAATTGGTCTGAGGAACAAAACACGATTGTAACAGCAAACACAGCAGGAGGAGGCAGACATTACACAAATTTAGCACGCAAACGAAGTGATTTATTAATCCATTAGATGTTCAAATGGTAATAGAAACAATAAGGGTCTAAATGCCCTAATGGTCTCTAAGCCAAAAAAGACAACAAAGAAAAACAATAACGTATCTGGAAAACCAGACTTATTTTCACAAGGACAGAATAATAAAAACACTTGAGAAAACTACTCTTCCTCATCTTCCTCTTTCCAGCACTTCAGAGTTGATCTAGGTGAACCACAGTCACAAGTTTTCACGAATTTTTGGTAGACAACAGAACCACCCATTCCAAGCCCTTCTTGGCTCCTCTCTTCGCGGCAGTATCCCTTAACATCCAGAAAACAGGTCTGCTCAAACGACTTGCTTGCACCATCCACATGAACTGCAACAGAAAACTCAGTTGGGAGGAAACATGCCAATACCCTATGAACCAGTTCGTTCAGATTCACCGCTTTGAAGTCATACCCAACAGTTTCGAAGCTTGCATAACTGAAACCATCTTCTGGGGTGACATGAATCGTAGAAACAGCAGCGCCTTCAACAGAGTTCATTGAATAACCACATGGCTCAAAGTCAAAGTCACAAATCTCAGAATCTGGAAGAATTTTTCTAATGCCGGAATTAACAGTCATCATGGCAGCTGAAGCAGATTGTTCTTTGTAGAAAACCTGTGCTTTCTCTCTATCCAGGCCAGTCATGCACATCTCAAGAGTGTAAACATTGTCATATGGAGTTACAGAATCTGCAGAAGCAGAATAGACATGCCAGTTCTGTGCTTTGTCTTGGCCACCCAAAATATAAGCATTGCTTCCTGCACCAAGCTTGCCAAAGTAACCATCAAGAATAGCAACTTCCTCAGAAAAGTTGCGATGGGGATATGGCTGAGCACTGGGGAAAATGAAACTTCCCCTGGTGTAATTCACAGATCTAACGTTAAGGGAAAGCATTTCAGCTAACTTCAATATGGGTGGGATTGCAAGCAATAGCTTAGTAGTACCACAGGTTTTGATGATGATCTTGTAGGCATAAACAAAGAGGCTGGACTCAGATAGAACATAGGAGTCCACATCATCGTTTTTGAGCGAAGAAACAATGGTACAAGCAGCTGGTGTTAGAATCTCATCCAACTGGGACTTTGTAAGAGCCCTTAGACCCCTTCCTTCAGGGTCAGCAAAAAGTCCTGGCTGGAAAAAGGATATTTCCAACCTTTTCTCGAAACCTTCGAAACCAATTGCAGAAACCGCCATGGCCAAGTAACAGTAGAGAAACTATCGCAGTAGGAAGCAGAACAGAACACAATCGCAAAGAGAGGATTTGGAAAGATGGAGTTTGAAAGAGAGCAGCAAAAAAAACCTAATTGAAAATAAAGAAGAAAAAATCCTAATAAAACTATGGTAGCATGCAACGAACTATCAATCTCGATGGGTATCAGGATGGTTTGCGAGCGCACTGCAGATGAAACATGATAAAGCAGTGTTAGATTAGGTCATTGAAGCAAACAAAGCAAATAAAAAAAAACATTCACTATATCAGAGAAAGAAAACATACGTTAGAGTAAGCAGCAGATCTGAATTTCTTGATTCCACCGTTTGGTCTAACGTCTTCAATGCTGTATCCGAGGGGAGCTTCGTAAAACAATGATTTACTACTACTACTACTAGACTTCTTTTTCCCACCTTTAGACTCCATTAGTTCATTCAGTCCTGCGTCAACACAATCAACAGAAAAAATAATTAAGCAATTGAGCAAACCCAAATGAATCTAGAAACAGAACCACCAAATAGCACTAGCAACAAAAAATGGCTTATTCTGAAGTAAAGATTTAACCAACAAATCGTGTTAGGGTAATCTTCTAAGCCATCCAAAAAAATTTAGTAAAAAATTCTTGGCTTTCAAGGCTCTTAAAATTGGATATGGGTGAAAGACTATTTTTTTAAAAGAAATTATACATAAATTTAACCGATTGAACAAAATTACTTTTATTTTAACAAATATAAAAGCATTGTTCTAAAATCATTTTGCTAATATAAAAAACAAGAGGTAACACAGCCAAGAAGGCTTGAACAATTCGAAAACCTTGAAATCGATGAACGATAATGGAATTTTTTTAATGCAACAAAACGCTACAAAAAGCAGAGATTGATTAACCAAAAATGAAAACCAAAATATCAAAAAAGAGAAAATATGTAGACACAATAATAACCACCAATAAATCAACAACATGTCCCAGTTATATATTTAGGACTTGACATGACAAACGGAAAGCCAAATGAACCAAGTACATAACCAAAAAAAAAAAGTTTACTGCGAATCCATCAACTGGCATCGAAATCTCATTTGACGAAAAACCGATAATCACGAAAAAATCAATGAAATAAACACACAAAAAGAGATAGAAAGAGAGAGAGAAAAGCAAAAAATAACAAAATCATACGAAAATTATTAAACATAAAACAAAGCACGAAAATCAAATCAAACAATCAAACAAGACAAAGGAAATAAAAAAGAAAGAAAAGGAAAAAAGTTCATTGCATCTAGAAAACCACACAATCATTACAAAACAATATATATATAGAGAGAGAGAGAGAGGGAGAGAGAGAGATTAAGAGAAGAGCACGTACCTGGTTAGATAAATCGATTAAAATGCAGCAACGAATTACGCTGTGAATGCCTTCAATCAACCAAAAACCAAAAGCAAAGAATCTGAAAATTTTGAGATAAATATTAATCAAAACCGTGAATTAAAAACGATACAGAAGAGAACGAATCGAACGCTGCATCAACGATACGAAGGTGAAGGAAGAAGAAGGAATAACGCTTACAGATACGACGGGGAAGAGAAAAGGCGTTGTTTTTGTTAGAAGGGGGGGAACGGAGGCAAAGCAATAGCAAACCCTAGAAATCGAAGAGAGCGATTGTGTGGTTTGAAGGTAATAAGAAAGAGGGTGTTGCGTGTGGTTTGAATGATGCGGTGAAGGTGCGAATTTATAGGGTGGCGGGGTGTGTGGGGGGAGGGAAGGGTTTGTTAGGGCCGTCCGTGACTAGCGTAATGATGAATCGGAATTGACGGTCTTGCCCTTGCCTAGTTTCTGGGACGTTTCATCATTATTCTAGTGATTGGTGTTGCAGGTGGCGGCCGTTTTTACTATAATATCCTTTCGGTGGGGCCCGAGGTTTAGTTTTAAATAAAGGCAAATTCTAAGTAGTGTGATAAAAATATTGGTTAAATAACTTATCTATTTAAAATTCTTTAATCACAAATCATAAGATAAGAGTATGATAAAAATATTGGTTAAATAATTTATTATAAAATTTAAAATTTATTTTTATATAAAAATTTAAATTGTTATATTTTAAATAATTAAAAATATAAAATTTTAATTTCATTTTAAAAGTTGGAAAATTAAAATTTTGATCACACCACTCTATGTTTCAACCTTTTCTTTTAGGAATTTTTATTTCTTTACTTAACAAAAATCATTTTAATTTATTTTTATTATTATCTTCCTTTTATCTTTTTTTTGTTTTTTTTAGTCCTTGGACTGATTCATAATCACCAAAATTTCAATTATCTTATATGAATGGAGGTTTTTTATGTAATTTTGTAAAAAAAAAAGTATTTCTATAACTATTTATCATATACAAATTTTGAAAATGAAAAAATTCAATTTTTTTACCTAAACACAAAATTTTAAAAATGAAAAAATTTAATTTTTTATCTAAACAAAGAATTTTAAAAATTAAAGAATTTCAATTAAAGGATTTAAAATTCTTTAAAATTTTAAATTACCTTATCCAAACATACTAAAAGATAAATATTTTTATTGAAAAATAAAAATTGTGTTATTTATATAAAAAAATAGTTGTATAATAAATATTTTTTATTTCTTAATTAATGTCATAATTACACTAATTAGCAAAATCCTAAGAGTAAGTTTGGATAAGGCAATTTAAAATTCTAAAGAATTTTAAATTTTAAGAATTTCAAATATTTTAATTGAAATCCTTTTATTTTCAAAATATTGTGTTTAGATAAAAAAAATTAAATTTTTTCATTTTTTAAATTTTGAACCTCATGTATGTACAAATAGGGTGGGTGTTATCAGTTATGGGAGTAGTGGAGGTTTGCATACTTGTGGGCGACTTCGAAGGATCTGAGAGTAGTTTCCTGAAATTTTTTATAAAAGAAGATAATTTCAATTTTTTATCTTTTAGAAGAAAATTATAATTTCACATTTTTAGTTATTTAAAATTCTATTTTAAAATTTCAAAAATTTAAATTCTTCATATAAAAATATCCAAACAATAAATTTTAAATTTTTTTATCCTCAGTTAAAATTTTATATTTAAACACATATACACCAGGGGATTCTATGTAGCTGATAAAATTAGTTTCTTTTTTTTTTTTTGAGACAGAAAAATGAAAAGGTATGTTTCTTTGGATTGAAACTGTTTTAATATTGAAAAGCCATGGCAAAAGAAGATCTGGTTATTCCAAAAAAAAATAAAATCTGGTGACAATAATAGCTCCTTTTTTCTAATATTTTTCAAAAAAAAAATGTGATTGTAAGCTAGAGGAAGAAAACGTGAATTTGTAGAATTATACTAGAGGAAGAAACGAGTATAAAATTAGGTCTACGTCATGATTTTGGTTGGATAAGGGTTGTGTGTTCAACTATATATAGATATCGAAAAATGTTCTGTAAAAAAAAAAAAAAAAA
>PYAF01000602.1:609493-640070 GCA_007407185.1 Glycine tomentella
TTTTTAAAAATAATTATTATAAAATCAACAATTTTGTAATTCTCTCTCTCTATATACATAAATTAGAATAACTGTATTGAATGAAAGTACATTTAGGAATTATTCTTCATTTAGAGCATTTTTAGGAACTATTTTTCAACTTGAGTGTTTTTATAAGTTTTTCTTTAATGATAATGTTTTAAAAAAATTATTAACATTCTATTGTATCTCTTTTAATATACTATTTTCATTTTTTATCTCTAAATTAATGACAACCACATGTATTTTGAACTAATTAATATTTTTTTATTGAAATATTCTTCATAGAAGGCACTTTAGTAGCGTATAAATTATTTTGACTATAAGTTAATTTATAAATTTTTTCTCGTGTTAGTTTCTCCAAAAACTTATATTTAATTTATGCATAAAATGTTAGCTTGTGAAATTTTTATTTATTTTTCTTATTTTCTCCACTTATAAATATTTATGAAAAAATTTATTCAATTATGTCCGTGTAAATCACATTATTTTTTTTCCTAGGTCACCAATTTATATGAAAATTAAATGGTCCGGGACAAAATGGGTTCAACTTATAGATGGACCAATTACAATGGGTCGTTTAATTTGGCTAGACTAGGCAATTGAATTTTGCACCCCCCCTTATTGCATCTTGCACGCCTATTTTATAAAAATTCCAATCTACTCCTTCTATCTTCTTCTCCTGCTTCCTTTCTTCCTCTTCTTTCTCCTGTAGCCAGTGCAAGTCCAAACCCTCCCCTTTCTCGTTCTTCTCTTCTTCTCCAACTCAACTCTTCTTTCAAGAACAGGTATTTCTATTTTGAGTTCTGGATCTGTTTCCAAAATAGACGTTTTATTAAGGATATAAATACTATTACATAATGAACCTTCTGGAAGGAAAAGTCTTACAAAATACCTTTTTCCTAAGTAAAAATAGTGCTTATGGAACAACCATTCCAAAAGATACAAAATGAATTATGGAAAGCCTATTCCAAATTGTAATTTTTGCTTCTAGAATGGTCCTTCCATAAGTCAAAATAGCGATTTCTAGAATGCCCTTTTCTGGAAGATAAAAAATACAATTTTGGAAAGGCTTCTCTGGATTTAAAAAAACAGCTTTTGGAATGGTTTTTCTGTAAGCAAACACGCTTTCAGAACAACCATTTCAGAAGCATTTTTTTGCTTACGGAAAGGCTATTTCGGAAGCTTTTTGTTAGTTAATTAAATTTGATGAAGGGAGAAGGAAGGGGAAGAAAAGAAAATCAAAGAGAAGGGAGAAGGAGACACTTACCTTCACGGGAGGAGGAAGGAGGATGAGGGAGCGTGACCATGAAGGGGCATGGAGAAGGAGGAGCTGTCATGGTGGGTGTGCTATTGAGGAAGGGATGTTGTCACTGGAGTGTGTCGTTGAGGGAGATATTGCCGCAGATTGAGAAAAGGGAAAAAAAGAAGTGTTAGGGTTGGGAGATGAGAGGTGGAAATTTCATTAAGAGTATCATTGTATTTTCACTAAATAATGGAGGGTGCATGATTCAACTTGGGGAGTGCATGGTTCAAGTCCCTAGACTACAAAGTCTAATGAGACTCATGAATTAAGAATCTAAGATCCTAAACTTCGATGCAAAAAGAAAACAAAAGCTACTAAAGGTGAAAAAAGATTATTTGCTACACAAGGTGGTTAAATTTAAGGTAAATACTAAATATCCATTTTGCTATATGAAAATATGAGGTGTTGCACTGATATATTAATCTTTGAAAGATGAAAAATTCAGATTTATTCTCTGAATATGTCAAAAGTGCGACAAATTAATTTTACTGTTAACTCATCTATGTTATTCCTAACGTGTGTGCATAAGTGACACATTTGGTAATGATGTGATAGTTGATAGTTGTCGCATAGTATCCACATGGTTGTCATGAGTCTAAAAATTTGACTTTTCAATTTAATCTTCAAATTTAATAACTTGTTGTCATTTTACTACTTGAACATAATTAATTACTGACATTGTGTTTCCTAGAAGTACTTTTTAAATTTTAATTAAGTCGTATGTAAATTAATAATCTTTTAATCAAGTATTTTTTTTATGATACATAACTAAAAGTTTTATATAAAAAATATACAAGTGAAAAATGGTTTGTTAATTGACATATTTAATTATATAAGAAGAGATCATTATTTTCCAAATGTATACATTGCTTAGAAAATATTGTTAACAATTCTTATAATTCTTTCATAAAGAAGTTTTTCAAAATTAATATTAATAAAATTTTATTTAAAGATCAACAATGATTAAATGAATTAACTTTATTATCGATTAAAAATAAATGTTAAATGAATTCGATTATAATAATTTAATAATGATGTTGTATCTACAAGGTTTAAAAAATAAACTTTCAGAAAAAAAAATATAGTTATTTTAATAAATTATTTTAATTTATTCTTGGCTTAAAAATATGTCGGATCTTTCCTATAAGTGAGGAAATTGATATTTTCGTTTTGTTCCTTCTTTGATAATGAAGACAAATTTTTATGTAGGAGATTCAATACAAGGTACCATCACATTGCAGATTGCATTACTTTTTGTAATTTATTCCAGCGAAAATCCGTACCAGGAAGGATATCCAAAAGAAAAGAAAAAACAAAAAAAAATCTGGATTACTCATACAGTCATACATATCTAAGAATACAACCACATAAATAGACATTAGGAGAAAAAAAGGACAAGAAATTGTGTTCATATGGCTCTAGGAGGTTTTTCCAGCAATGCAGAGAGATATACCTCTTCCTTTGACTTTGGAGAAATAACCCACTTGTGTTTCTTGTACCTCAATTGAAGAAACATGTACATATAGTCATCCAAATCATTTCTGTTGCAGAAAAACCTATCTATCCACAACAAACCTCCTGGTCTTAGAATTCTATCCCAATCATACAATATAAAATCCAACAACAAAAGATCAATCCAACCATCCATGAAACCAGTGGTGTGCACCAAGTCCATAGTGTTATCAAAGAATGGAAGCCTTTGATTCAATGTGGCATACAAAGGAACCAAACCCCTAAGTGCTATCATCTCATTGAATGGAGCACCAAGGTTGAGTGCTGTTGAGACAATTGTCACATTTTGCTCCCTCATTCTTGCAGCAAATGTGCCAGTGCCAATGCCATAGTCTAGTCCAATCCTAACCTCTCCTTGCTTAATTGCTAATACATCACTGATCAAAAAGTCCACAACCAGTGAGCTGTTATTACTATTAGAGACCCATTTTAGCTTTTCTTTTTCCATTTCAAAACATCCAATGCATTTTGAGTAACCCCTCTTTGGATTCTTGCTTGATAAGCACTCAAAGTTTCTGCATTGGTAATTCCCCCACCTCACATTTCTTCCATCTGGTAGTCTCCAAAGTGACTCATTGATGGGGTGAGGCTTTTGGTACTCCTTTGAGGCCCTTGTTAAACACCTTCTTCTAGGCAAAGGATCACATCCATTAAGCATAAGCTTCTGAGCCAAATTCCAATCATCATCACAATAGGAGCCAATGTCATAGTCCATGTACTTCTCTAACTCTTTCTTGTTCAAAACACAAGCATGGCCTATTGTGTTGTAAACCTTGTCTGCCCCATATAGGTTGATCTTACCAACCCTATTCTCCTTTGGGGTTATGTACTTTCTAATCTCCTCAATGATGAAAAAATTAATCAAATGATCCTCCTTCACTGTGGAGTTCATCCCTTCATCAACCTTCGGAACCCGAATCTGCCTTAGAGCAACATTAGCACTATGAAGAGGCCTAACTATTTGATCCTCTAGAAACTTCTTGTCCAACATGGTGCCTTTGTTTTTCTCCATTTCTTGAACTTTTGACTCAAGCTTGGCCTGCAAAGCTTCCAACCTATCTATCACTTCTCCAACTCTATCAGAGAATGATTTGACATCAAAACCATCAGAAACATCCCTCACATTGTAGAACTGTTGGCATATATCTTCATTGTGGAGGAAAAATCCTGCTGAGTAGAATCTAGTGAGACTCAAAAGGCTTACCAAGATGACCAACCCTCCTAGAATGATCTGTATCCAACCCATTATTCTGGCAAGCTTGCATTTGGGAAAACATGACCTCCCCATTGGCTGCTCTCCTACAAATTAAAATTATTTGAACACTCTCTATAGATGAGAAACTAGAAATCAGGAGAGTCTAGCTTAGTTGGTTAAGTAGGTTGCGTGAGTTATTGTAAACTCCTTAGTACTTGTCTTCGATTCCTACGGATATAAAAAAAGATGAGAAACTAGGAGAAACAAATTGAAGGAAATGAAAACTGATGTAGGCACATCATAGTGAATAGTGATCATACCATAAAAGAAACACAAGCAAATGCTCTAGCTAAAGAGAAGACACCACACAACAAGATTGTGAACAACATTTGTTTAAAAACTGCATTTGGCTAATGGCTATTCATTGAAAATAGAATAATAGTAACCCTCCCTCCCAATCCGTGATTCATGAACTTGACGTATATTGTAGAATACTCAAAGTGGTCAACTGACTCAACTTGTCTATAAACTATGAACTTGTAGCACATGATTCTTCCACGATCCAAAGAAATAGGTGCAATAAAAATACTTACAAAACGTTTCGATCCAGTTTTAGTGGTGAGAATTCTTTGATTGCAAGAAATGCATCAAGAGAATTGAAAGACTTCACAATGTGCTAGCAAGAACCTTAAAAATATTTAAATAGTGATCAACAAATAATTATTCATGGCTTCTACGAAATTGTTGGTTAAGTTTGCATGTAAATAGAAATGAATTGTTTGCGTCACGCACGCTGACATACAGCAAGGAAAAGGACAACTACAATTGCAGTTTTTAAACAATAAATTATTCTTAAAAAAATAAATTATTATTAATATATTGTAAATTTATGCTAATAATATAAAATCATATTAACAAATAATTTTATGAATAATGAACATTAATATATATCATTAATTAATTGTTAGTTAGCTTAAAATCATAATATTTATTATAAAAATATTAATTAATTGCTAATTAGTCTAACCATTAATACTTTTAAATTGATATATGACATTTTTTTGTGATTACTATTTCAATCAAAGTTACTATAGTAAACCATTTAAGTATATAGAGATACTGATACCAATAAACCAAAATTGCAAGTTATATTTAGTTATGATATTTTTACATTTTTGAATACGCACTGTATATATTTTTACTTTAAAATATGAATATTGATAATTTGTATACACTATTTTTAAATTAAAAAAATATGTTGTTCATCAATTTATTGGACTAGCTAAGAAGGGTGTCCATGTATTGATCCAATCCAATGTAGACCAAAAAATCCATCCAAAAAAATGAAAACCGAATAAATAAAAAATCGAATGAAAAAAATTGGAAAATCAATTTTTTTATTGGATTTTGGATTTGATTTTAGAAATAGATCCAAACATTTGGATATATTTTTATTCATAAATTTATAATATTATTAATATCACTCATTTCTATTTTTATTTTTTATATATTTATAAAATTATCATATAACTTATATTTATGAAAATATATTTAATTAAAGATTTTTTTTACTGATTATTTGAGTTAACAAATATTCTATAATTAGTTATATAATGACATATAAATAAAAATTGATATTTGATATTATTTGTTATGATATTTATTATATGTTACATTTCATTTAATATTTTCTAAAAAAAATTAAAAGTAAGATTAAAACAAAAAATCGATCTCATCCAAATCGCTTTAAATTATATTGGATCGGGTTAGATTAAAGTTTAAACTAAATCGATTGAATGATAAATTAATAAAATTGAAATAATTAAATAAAATGATTTCTCTTTAAAATTGATTCAATCCAATTTGCAAACACTCGTAGTAGCTATCATATATTTGAGACTTTTGAGTAAGTATATTTTTTAGAATGCACTCATCGGAATTGACCTAATTAAGATTTAAGGTTCCAATTGTTCTTGCACTTGTAATAAGGTGGAGTTTAACAAAAATGAAATTTGGAGTTCAAAGAAAATTGAACACTATAAGGAGGATTTTGTAGGTGAAAAGTTTCAGTTTTATTGGAATCTTGATTTGAGAATCTAATTTTTCATGTTTATTAATCATTTTAAAAAAAATAAGATTCTTAGAAAATAATATTTCTAGAAAATATTTTTTAACAAGTTTATCATAAAAACTTTTTCATGAAAATGTGAGAGTTTTTATTTTTCTAAGTTTAATTTTTCTTTTATTTTATTAATATGATAAATAATTAAAATAAATAGTAAAAATATCACATAATTTTTTAATTCTTAAAAAATTTATCCAAATAATTCTTGGATATGCCTAAAAAAAGAAGAAGACCAAATTACACTGAACTGCCATAAGTTTTTATGGCTTTATTTTGGCATCATGTTTTTATCTTTTCAAGTTGAATGACAAAATAATCCCTATCTTCTTCCCTAAACTGTTAACAAACTAACCAAGAGTTTCAAAGGCATTACGCCAACGACCTTTATATAAGGTCCCTTCGAAAATTCCTGTCACATTTCTGGAAGTGTGTCCACAAAAATCCCAACAATCCATATTTCTCTGCACATCACTAATAATAAACACCTTGATAGTTAGGTTCTATATATAGTGTGGTCACTCTCATAAAACGACAATACACCATTTCTGCAAGAGAACAAGAGTTTGGAAGACTTACAAAGCATCCACGAATTACTTGACTCACGAATAATTGCAATTCATATTCGGAACAAATGAAAATAATAATGGCAAGAGGTATTTATAATCTTATTTTTTTTGCACCTGATCTAATTGTTTCCGTTATTTGTGTATGAGCATGATTAAATCACAAAGTATATTTTAGAACTTACAGTTTTTGCTTTGTGCTTTTCAAATAACTATGTTGGATTTACTTGAGATCATGCAAAAAATTACATTTTAATGTATAGGTCAGGAGATTAATCTTGAAAGGTGAAAGATTATTAAAGCACTCAGATGGTGGTTAGCCTTTATAGAAAATTAAACCCTAATGACCAAAAAATATTTATCAGTTGAATTTAAATATATCGAAACTGATTTGTTGTTTGATGCAATGTTATCAAACCCGATCTAGGACTTGGTGGCCTAATTGGGTCGGTTCCATTTTTGGACCGGTTACGCAGTTGACCTGGTCAAACCCGACCGAGTTGGTCTCCGGATCTCGGTTGGATTGGTCTGACCTGGCCGATTTTTTAAAAAATTAATTTTTTTGATTTTTTTAATTTAGATTTTGGAGTATGAATGAATTTTTTTTTACTTAAATAATGTTAGTTATATACTAATATATGATAAATACATATATAATTTTAAATTTTTAATATATATCGGATTAAATTGGATTAATTATTGACCCATCAATTAAACCACTGACTCACTGATCTATTACCTCAATCGGATCAATAACTGAGCCAGATTTTACAACTCTGATTTGATGGTTTGGTGTTCTTTGAGTTTGAATATGAATATATTGAAGTTTGTGTTCTTGTTGTAACGGGATTTGAGGAAGAAGAGGGCATAAACGTCCTAGAATTTCATTAAAAAAGCATGTGCATCGCATGTGATGTGTTTTGTTTAACGTAACTAAGACTCTGACAGTGCAAAAGCTAGGGAATTTTGTGTAGGGTAAACTAAGGAGGGAATGCGCGTATAATAAGTCTTGAACTCAAAGGAGGTGAGCCTAATTTGCTCTAATGCAACTTTGGAACTCTTTTAATCTCAACCGTTTAACTAATCCAAGGGACTATAATTGTGCTGGAGACAATGTAGTAGGCTGTAGAGGATCCGCATCCAACCTCGAAGAGAGGTCTCTCCCTCATGACCTAACAAAGTTGGTGCTTCTCTTTCTCTGCAGCCTCTTCGATCCCGCTGGTGCTCACTTCGATCCCGTTGGTGCTCTCTTCGATTCAGGTTTGTTAATCTCTGTTATTTCTCTATTGTTCAATTTGTTGTTGTTGTTGTTATTTGAGTTTAGGGTTCATCCTTTGTTGTTTGGGGGCAAATGTTGAATCAGTTATTTACTTATTTATTTATTTATTTAAATTTTGAATCTGTCCCATTTCGGTAAGCATAATTTGCAGGGGGCATTTTTTTGTTTTGATGATGGGGCTCGATTAGTAACTTTAACTGTGCAGCCTTTGTTTTGATGATGGGTTATTGGATGATGATCTTGGTTGGTAGCAATGTGGACAGAAGCTATACGTTTCAACATTTTATAAATTTTATATATGTGGATATGCTACTTTCATCAGGAGCTTGATTGGTTTTTGTGGGAACAATTGCTTAATTTGCATTTATTTGCACACAGAGCACTAGTCTTTGGGAGGTTAGGCCGATTTATGTAATTTTCTTTTCTTGTCACTTTGGTGACTTCTCATTGGGTACTTCTAGTACGGGGCTCTTAACGTTCAAGGGAATATTTAAGTTTTTTTTATCAATTATCTTCTTTGTGTAATTGAGCTTGGTATAAGTTTATTGATATACCTTTCCTTGTAAATGTCTGCCATGCAATTAGTATGTTACTCATTTAAAATAGTTTCTTAATTGCCCTTTTTTTAAATGATTTAGATGAATGACAGATTTTATTATTTTAGAATGTTTTTATAATTTAAAATATTAGAATGCCACCCAAAAAGGACTGTGCTAAGTGGGATGACAACAAAACTGAAATTTTTTGAGAATATTTATCGAAGAGATAGATGCTGGGAACAGGCCAGGAACACGTTTTAATAAAGAAGGGTGGAAGAATTTAGAGAAAAAATTCCAAGAGAGAATAAGGTGTACTTATGACAAGATTCAGTTAAAAAACAAACAAGATGCGTTGAAAAAGGGTTTTCAATCTTTTGCTAAGTTGGTTGAGAAAGACACCGGTCTTGGTTGGAATTATGAGAAACAAACCATCGTAGCAGATGAAGAACTTTTGGCGTTTCCTAAGCAAGATGGAGAATATTGCAATGCATAACCAATTTTAAACTTGAAACTCAAATCTCTATTATTTTGCTGTAACATGATTTGTTATTGCGATTTAATTTTTTTTTTTAATACAAAAATATCCTTTTTTTTTCAAATGGGTATCATTAGATGCTTTTACTTTTGTCGGATCTGGTTAAAGTTTCCTTTTTGATCTTGTCCTTTTAAGTGTTTGTGCTTGTTTTTCGTTTTCGAATGGTAGTTTTGCTGTGAGAGCGGAAAAATCTTCTGTTCAGATTTTGGGTGTTAGCATTGAAAGGTGTATCGATTGAGTTCCATTTTATATGAGTTTCATCTTTTGCCTTTTGTGGTTTAGACATGGATCTTGTAGTTCATGACATGTATTTGTGTTGTATAGTTGCTATGACTATGAGCATTCGACTTTGTGTTTGTTTGTTTTTGAAAAAGGTTGATGGTTTATTTAGATAATGCAAATTTGGCATTGTGGGGTGTGTTCTGTTTGGTGGATGATTTTTACTCGAGGTTAATAGGTTTGTGCTTTTGAAAGAAAGAGAGAATCAATGGGGTTTACAGTGAGGTGAAAGATTTCAATTATGTTTATTCCTAGAAGTGAACTGAATTTTGTGTTAATTTGTCTTTCCACTGTATTCTTTCAGCTACATATATATTGTGTTCAGTCATTAGTTATAGTCTTATAGACAATGATACCAACTTTAGTTTTACTTGATTGGTGGGATGAAACAGAACATATATGCTTGCTTTGATTTGTATGCGTTTTGTGTTAATAAAACCCTGCATAAATCTTGAATTCAGTAATGTATACTGTATAAGATGTGTTTTTATTATTATTTAGATACTGACTGGTTTGATATACAACACTGGCTGATTTGAAATGGCTTAACTTGCAAGCATAATTTGTATGTTGGTTTAGGTAATTAATGTGTCCTAGAATTGTTGAGCTTTCAAGGAAGGTCATGGTTTATATTCCATTTTAGGGATTTAAGCTTAAAAATGATGTCACTAATCTGTGAATGTGTGTTTTCACTTAAGTGACTTTCAGTAATAATCTGTAATTTGTGTGTGATTGTTTGATTGGATTCTGCTACCGATTAGAGTATGAAAATATTTTCAAAAGTTGAATAACTTGTCATTTTCAACTACAAAAAATATGATTTGGTACAAGGAAGAAAATAACATCTTATCTGTAATATTTAACCATTTTTTTGTTCATTTCAAAATAAATTGACTAATTACCTTCATGGTAAAAACTATTACAAAGTTCACTTTACATAACTATTAGCTGGTTACTGCTAAGAGTCCTAAAGGCATGTTTGATGCACTAGCCTGAATAAAAAATTGTTTACTAACATGATTAAAATATGGCTGCTAAATACGACTTAATTTTTCCCTTTTGTTTAGCTTCTTTCATGGGTATTTGTTTGTTTGATATGTTTTCTTTCCCCATTTTCATACTTTTTATGTAAAATAGTTGTTCCCCAATAGCTTTAGATTGATTCTGTGTTTGATTTGTCCACCTATTAAAAATGTATTATTTAAGTGTAAAATACATTAATAATTCTGGCCTTTTCTTGTCAGTTAATCAGTTTGCATTATGGATTTCTTTTCAAATTTGTTAAAGTTAATTTTGTGATATTCAAATTCAATCTGCTTTGTCAGTTTTCAACTGGGCATCTTGCAAATTCCTATATTTATTTGGTTTAGTTGTTCATTTTCAAAGTTTAGCAGGTTGTGCTGAGGCTTAACTGGTCCTTGAAGCATATTTCGGAGTTTTATCGGAGAACAAATGGGATATATTGGGGCTCATGGTGTTGCAGCTCTGCACAGATATAAATATAGTGGAGTAGATCATTCCTACGTGGCCAAATATGTACTACAACCCTTTTGGAGTCGCTTTGTTAATTTTTTCCCCCTATGGATGCCGTGAGTACTTTTATCATTTGAAAGAAACTAAGTTCTTTTTCTTTGTCGTAATTATTTTATAATGAAGAAACATCTCTTCACTTCAAGCATGATAAATCATATTATGAACTTCATTTGGTCAGATTGAGTGTTATTATTCTAGCCATGGAACTTTTTATTTTTTTATAAATATTATATAATAATGTTGTTTTTGTTATAGTTACTGTAACTTGATAATATCATTATCAGTTTTAATGAATACATACAAATTTAACCCTAGCTTTAGGATATCTTTATAATCTTTAAATTTTGGTTGATATATTAACGGCTGTTTTATTTGCTTTTCTTGTATTCACTTATTGTCTTAAAATTGCTGATACAACCATCATTAGAAGTTAGAGTATTCCCTATAGGAAATTTCCAAAATGATATTGTTTGCATAGATGTGTTTTCATTGTCCTGCGGAATAGAAATCATCCAGTCACTTATAGTTGTTATCATCTGACGCTGAGGTTATGTGCCTGTGAAAGGGTTCACCTCCTGATTGAAATATTTGTTTGACATTTCTAGCTATAACCACATACACACACTTATTCATAAGATAATAATCATTTGCTCTTTGGCAAAAAAATGGTTTATTTTTTTGCAACTTTAGTTTTTGAGTTCTGAATACACTAACTCATACCTTTTTCTTTTATTTATCCTGATCTCTTGGCATTCTTCATCTTTGCAGTCCAAACATGGTACGCCTTTGCCTCCTTTCTTCTTGTAGTGTCATCTGTAATTGTTACTGTTGTTATCATAAGCTACAACGTTGGCACTGATGAATCATAAATTGCTTGATTGCAGATAACTCTTATGGGATTTATGTTCTTACTAGTGTCTGCATTGCTTGGTTATGTAAGTGGAACCTGAGGCCATTAGTCGTGCTACTTCCTAAATTGAAGTCATAACAGTTATAGCTTTCCAATGCTTCACTTTCTTTTTCATTTTTGTCAAATGATAGAATGAAATTTGAAATTATAAGAACCAGTATATGATGTTTTTTTGAGATTGTTGGTTAATTTCATGCTTTATTGTTAATTTCTTTTCTTGAACTATTCTTTACATGGTGAGGGTAGGGAATTTGGACATAATGAATGGCTGTATTGAAACAGTGAATTCCTAGATTCATTATTATACTTAAATTTATTTATTTATTTATTTTTCAGATATACTCCCCACAATTGGACACAGCTCCTCCAAGATGGGTTCATTTTGCTCATGGACTACTTCTGTTTTTATACCAGGTATGATTAAATACTTATAGTGCAGTACTTTCTAAAAATTCTCTGTCCATTTGACCTTAGAATCAATCTTTATGTTGGGTAGCCCAGTTTTGCTGCCTTAATGGGAATCTAATGGGAATCATTGCTGATAAATTTTACTTATATAATCAGTTGCCTTGAATCTTGATCTCATTTCAAGCACATTAATGACTGTAGTGTTGTTTCACAATGAATCTAAATGATTTAAATTGCGGAATTTTTTAGATGCATAAACCTAGTGCTCTAATGGTTGAAGCCTTTTATATTTATGATTGTGATATTGTTGAAATTCTTGAACCCTAAGTTCGAAACAAAAGTTTACATTTGATCTTCTGTTTCTTTTTGCAGAGGAATTTCCCGACAAAAAGAATATTTGAACATTTTTTTATCTTTTCCACATTGCCATTGGGATTATTTATATCTACTATGTTTAGTTGTTAATACTCATGGTTTATTCATGGAAGACTTATACTACATGATGCCTTAGTTTCCATTCTTTGCTATAATTATTTCATTTATTCTTTTCTTGTGTGCTTGCACTCTAGACATTTGATGCTGTTGATGGGAAGCAAGCTAGACGAACAAATTCCTCAAGCCCATTGGGGGAGCTCTTTGATCATGGTGATTTTCCTGCATTGTGTTTTTCATTCTATTGTTTTTCATTATGCTTACCTGTTTGTCATTAATGAAGATGTTTTCAACTGTATTTGCAGGGTGTGACGCACTTGCTTGCACAGTATGTCTCTTATAGCTTTGGCTATTATTTTTAAATCATTGAAAGACAATAAATACAGTCATCTGTGATATTTTCAGTTTGAAGCATTGGCTTTTGGGAGCACAGCCATGTGTGGAAGAAGTACTTTCTGGTGGTGGTTAATATCTGCAATTACATTTTATGGTGCAACCTGGGAGCAGTAAGTTATCATGTTCATTAATATATAATAAATATGTTATATTCTATTGTTTTCTTTTGTTTCCTTAAAATGTTTTTTTTAAAGTTTTTATTAGAAACACAGTATTTTTTTTTTTCACAGCGAAAGTCACAGAGTATTGTAATTGCAGTATAGGAATATTGTTAGACAGACTAGGAATATTGATTATGTTTTCAATGTTGTTTTGGATGCAGCTATTTCTCCAACACACTTATACTGCCTGTTATAAATGGGCCTACAGAGGGTCTTATGATAATATACATCTCTCACTTTTTCACTGCTATCGTGGGTATGGACTTTCTTTGTGTTTATACACACACAGCTACTAAGTTTGCTTAGAATCCCATGTATGTTGTTGTTATTGTTATTATTATTATTATTATGATTGTACAGGTGCTGAGTGGTGGGTTCAGCAATTTGGGAAGTCTTTGCCATTTTTAAATTGGTTTCCGTATCTTGCGGGTAAGACGTCTTTGCTATCTAGTATTCTTTCTGTTTTGGACCAAAAGGTTTATATTGCTA
Source organism: Glycine tomentella (assembly GCA_007407185.1). Lineage (NCBI taxonomy): Eukaryota > Viridiplantae > Streptophyta > Magnoliopsida > Fabales > Fabaceae > Glycine > Glycine tomentella. Next base: position 623,174 of record PYAF01000602.1, read on the forward strand.
TTTGTGGTAATTATCATATCTGTTCCAAGTTTCATATTTAACACCTCCTAAAATGCTTTTTTATTATTTCCTTTGTTGAAGGCTTTTCATGCATTTGGAGACAACTTTTTGTACATTTGATTGTCTTTTAGGTGAAAAAAATATTAAATTTACAGCAATATGTCCTATTTTCAATCTAGCTCTTAGTTCTGCATGTTCATTGGATACCTATATGTCCTTGTCAGTTCAGATGCTTGCTTGTGTGTTATATTAGCTTGGTATTTTGGTATATAGGCATAAGGAACATATTTTTACCTGTGTGGATAAATCATTTTTGCATGACTACTATACAGCCAACGTAAAACTTGTCGATATACCAAACATGGATCTAGTTTATTGTCTTAAGAGGGGTACACCCTTTGATATATAGAATATGTTCTTTAATGTCTGGAATGACAATTTTTTTCTATCAAATTTTTTGCTATGTCCTACAGTATGTTCTTTACTTCAATGTCTGATTCTGATAGCCAGTTTTTCCTTCTTAGTGTACAGCCCTTTAGTTGGAAGTCCTCAATTCATAGTAATTTTTTTGGGCATCTTTTCATTTTTTTAATTCACAATCTATGCACTAACTTAAGATCATATTGTCAATATTGGTAGAAACCAATAGTACTGAACAGAACATACTATGTTTATTAAGACTTAAGAGTACTTGGTGTCATACTATGTTTATTAAGACTTAAGAGTACTAAGTGTGGATTTTTTAGTTTTCATTTTCAGTTGATATGTTTTTACTACTATTTAAAAAAAAAAACACTGCCTTGTTTTCACTTTGTTTTCTACCTTCAGGGATTTAAAAAAGAATTTGGTGAAAACAACAAAATCTTGTTTTTTCCATCTTCTTTACAAACTTTTAGAAACCAGAAACAAATAAAAAGTAAAATGGACGGTGGACTTTATAATTAATAGTAAAAACATATCAATTAAAATGATATAAAAAAGCTAGCCAATGACAATCTTATATATTCATTCTTGTGTACTTATCTAATAAACATGGAATAATAAAGTTAAGGTTGTCTCCTCCAATAACATAAACAAGCTGGGTGGGTTCCATTTGCTTGTCCAGTATGATCTGAGCTTAGTATCCTTTGGGTGGTGTAGTGTAGCTCATCCTAATAAAGTATAGGTTTATATATATAGACTATAGTGAATGTTTTTGATAAATCACTGCTTGATTTTTATTTTTTCTTTGTGCATTTCAGGAATCCCAACATTCAAAGCTATATTGTGTTTAATGATAGCTTTTGGTGTTACACCAACAGTCACATGCAAGTATGTATAGCTAAAATTATTGAAGTTGAATCTTCTTTAGCATGTGCAATACCCCACTAATTCTTGGAATAAAATTTGTTGCTTTTTTCTAACACTGATATCTCAGATATTATCTTTAAGGTTGAACTATACCATTTGGTTGTTATTTTGTTACTAGTTATACTCAGCAATGATGGACTGAAACTGAGATCCTAGTTTGAATATAGAAATAACTAATAATGACTTTATTGTATCTTAGAATATTGTATAGTTTCTTGGATGATCTTGTGGAGTGGTTTCCTGATTTAATTATTTTTCTTGGTTTGTTTCCTTATTTGATTTGATTACAATTTTGAAGTCTAGGGTTACTACTATAAATTGGATTTGTGCTTTATATTTTGTTTCACATTATATAATACATCATATTGATTTAAGGTCCTTTTAATATGAATCTCTATTCACACTACTGTTTTTTAATTGCCTAACCTGTAATTTCAACATGGTATTAGAGTGGTATGCTTTTCTTTGACCTGCTCTGTTACTTTTGTTTCCACTGCCGAGATACCTCAAGTTTGAAACTCCTCTCTTAGGTGACCCTGCCACCCTGTTAGATGTGAGAAATTCTGGTCACCAAAACCTTAGTTGGCACATGTAAATTCTTCTGGTTACTGTTGCCACTGATTGACTTGTCTTGTTCTCTACCAGATTCGTCCTTATTTTGTCCAAATACACTTTATGTTGTAATGTACCTTTGCTCGAAGGTTATTTGGAGCTCTAGCCCAAACTTTTTCAATCCACATTTGAAAGCTTCAAACGGCAGAAAAATGTAAAAGATTGTAATGTACCTTAGTTTGGCTTATTCCAGTTCTACCAATCTTTTACATTTTTCTGCCGTTTGAAGCTTTCAAATGTGGATTGAAAAAGTTTGGGCTAGAGCTGTGCCTGTTTGCTTACCAAAAAATATTCTCATGTTGATGATCATTGCTGCTGTATTGCCAAGTTATCTTTTTTGCAATGTTCATCTTTCTGATGTCTCCTGCAACCCTGAGTATCATTTCTAGTCATGTCTTATAGAGCCTACTACCTGTGAACGCGTGTAAGAACTAACTCATTTGTAACCACTTAGAGCTTAGTTAGCTTTATTTTGAAGGTTAGAATTTGGAAAATATTTCATAGTATATCAATATCTCTATTGTATTTTTAGACTATTTTAGATGAATTCTTAGGAGAGGTTTCTGGATTTCATTAAATTTCCTGATTTGTTTCCTTTTTTAATTAGGTTTAATTACTCTGCGGGTCCCTGAACTTTTACCAAATTTTTAATTAGATCCTTGAATTTTTTTTTTGGTTTCAATTGGGTCCCTGAACTTGTATTTATTTTATAATTAGGCCACTGAACTTGTATTTTTTTTAATTAGGTTCTTGCATTAGGGATCTAATTAAAAAAACAAATACAAGTTCAGGAACCTAATTGAAAAAAAGTTCATGACCTAATTAAAAAGTTCAGGGACTTAAAAATTAATTTAACCTCTTAATTAAGACTAGTAGTCCAGTAAGTAGGGCAAGTGCTTTGTATCATACCATATTAGCCCATATTAATTTATTATCCTATTATTTACAGTCTCTATTCATTTTCTCTTTCCTTACCTAAACTCTATCATCTCTAGACAAGTATAGGATTATGACATACTTTATTCTTGTTGTTATGTCCATTTGGTGGTATTTTAGAGTATGTAGAATTCTATTTCTTAAATTATCCAGAACCTGATAGTAGTTAGCATAAATATCTCTGCATATGATATAAACCAATATTTTACAACATTTAGTATAGAATGATACCTGTATTTCTGTAGGCTGTTGTCCTTAATTTATTGGATGGTCAACATTATCTTTTTGTTCCATACAGTGTTAGTAATGTTTATAAGGTTGTGAAGGCAAAGAACGGAAGCATGCCACTTGCATTGGCAATGGTAATTCTTTTTTCCCATAGGATATTCTTTCTCTAAAATCTGGTTGCTTTGTTAATGTGTTTTTTTTCCTTTGGCAGCTTTACCCATTTGTTGTACTCGTGGGAGGAGTGCTTGTGTGGTATAACTCAACTTAAGACGCACCAATTTTGTATCCAGTTTGTTTGAAAGACCACATTATTCTATTATTCTTTTGTTCATATAAGCACTTGGACGAGTTTTGGTGCAGGGATTATTTGTCGCCATCAGACATCATGGGTAGATATCCACATTTAGTTGTTATAGGAACAGGACTTACTTTCGGATATCTTGTGGTAAGATAGTTATTTTTTAAATTTGAAAATTTGTTGGCTTTTTTATTTTTATTAATAAGGACAAACTGCCTTTTTTTTTAAGCCATGTTTTCTTTGGTGCTCATTTTAGCTGGTTACCATCCACTAGTGTAATTATTATTGGCTGATGGCTCCTTGTAGGATGAACCAATTTGCATAGGACTAGAAAGCTGTCAAAATGTAATGTTAATTGATTTGGTTTTGGGGTGTATTAAATATTTACAATTTTATCTGATCTACCAGGAACCTAGTTTAATTTTAGTGTCACAGGAACCATCATAGTGTTTTTAAATATGTTCAAATTCACATATAAAGAAGAAAATTGGTTATTGTATTGTTTATTATTTAAGGATCTAGATCCAAAAGACCCAGGAGATTTTGTACTTTTTTTTTCTTCGATGGAACAAAAAAAGATTCATAAACACAAAAATTCATAGAAGAAAAATACTATATCCATAGAGTAAAGAAATCAATTGCCTATGTGGGAAAGCCATATGCGTCAATATGCAAAACATGCTTGTATGGTTATTGAATCTTATCTTGCCTCTGGCTTCCTTTTGTAATACAACTCCATATATTATGTTTTTCTTATGAGGGAAGCTTAATTTTGCAGGGAAGGATGATTTTGGCACACTTATGTGATGAACCTAAGGGTCTGAAAACTGGGATGTGCATGGTATAAGCTATGTTACTTGAATGTTACTTTCTGAATTACTTTTTTAAGATTCTTGATTTGGCTGCTGCCCCTCATTATAAAACTTTGAAAATACAATGATGACATGGGTCAAAAGTTCTCTACCTTTCAGTGAACTTCACTTTCATTTGTGTTACTGTGTAGCTTCGAAGATCACAAGTTTAGGAGTCTCATGCCCTTAAATTTCTTGATGTACTTTATGTTGAGAGCATTATTATGTAAATAGTGTCTAGATTCAGTGATTAGGAAACTGTCTGCATGATTTACATCAACCATACATATGCAACCTCCTTTATGGAAGCAAAACACCGTTTCCACATCTCTGTCCACTATTTCAGCATCCAATATCTTTTTTCGTTGTTTCTAACTTTTAAGGAAAACCTTGGTATTTCAATCTTGTCTTGAAAATTAGGTTTGGAATAAATTAACATTATCATTGGGGACAAAGTATGTATATTTTCAGTGAGGTGTTTGTATTTTTGAAAAAATGTGTAATATGCATGATGGGTTAAATTTTTAGATTATCTAGCACATATTTAGTAGTATATCGATATTATCATTATTAGAATTGTTTAGTGATTCATATTAACAATGAGTCAATGTCTATCAATGACGGAATGGCAAAGAACGTGTTAGAAAACACTTTGATTAATCTATCTGGTTTCATTTGAGTGATTGATTGCTATTACTTTTGTTACACGATAAGTGATATAAGCATAATTTATTTTACAGTCCCTCATGTTTCTCCCATTGGCCATTGCTAATGTACTTGCATCCAGGCTAAATGATGGGTATGTATGATTTTTCATTCTGAATTTCATTGATATGTGCTTTTCATGTTCGTCTGTTAGTTCTCATAAAAATCCGTTTATACTTTTGGCAGGGTTCCTTTAGTAGATGAGAGACTAGTTCTTCTTGGTTACTGTGCATTTTCAGGTATAACTACCTTTTCTTTTTTTCCTAGTGAAGCAAAATATTCTTAAAGAAGGAAAAGAAACAAGTACATTAGAATACTTTATATACTTTAACAATTTTGTTTCTATGAACAGTGTCACTATACTTGCATTTTGCCACATCAGTCATTCATGAAATTACCAATGCCCTGGGAATATATTGTTTCAGGTAAATTACCAAGCCTTATGTTATAAAATTTGGCATTTATCGCTCCCTTTAATGCATTTCCAGTTCATGAAATCTAATTATTTTGTTAGTTCATGTAGAAAATTGGTTTTGTATGCTATTACATCAATCCCTGCTTTTATTAGTACACCAATCTTTACTAAGAACAATGGCCTTTGATTAATGTCTTACCTTTTGTTCAATTGCAGGATAACTAGGAAGGAAGCTTGAATCCACCCAAGATTTCCATTAGGTATGCCCTTACTAACTAATAACTTTGTTTTTGTACGTGTTCTTATTTCCTAAATTTTCAATTTCAATCTATAAATTAGCATTTTTGTAACAATTGCAATTTTTAAATTAACGTTTTCTCCGTGTCTTGCTAAGTCGTTATTTGTTATTGTCATTTCAGCTTTCAAGTCAAGCAAAATACTGGCAAGGCTTTGGTCAGTACTAATTTTGCTTTATTTAACTAACTTGGACCTTGTAATTATATATTGATTCTAAGATAGACTAGGAGATCTATTTTTGGAAACTCGAGTATTTTAATTCAGCCACTAGAAATATTTATTTTTATTTTGAATATGACTTGAAAAAAATCTGCATTTTGGTTATTTTTTAATATATGGGTTTGAATGTGGATTTAACTTGGTTATTTGAGTATGTATAACTGAATTTAAAATAAACCAAAATGGAACTATAAATAGAGAATATGAAAATAAAGGTCAAAGTATATTTTGAGATTTTGACTCGTGGATTTTTACGAATTAAACAATACAACAGAGTAATTCTATATGGTGATGTCTTCATTTTCTTTTTTTGCCTCTTGTGCTACTTATTATCATGTAGTAACTCATACTATACTATGGTGTCGATTTTTCAATTGCAATCACAAATTAAAAGTTGAGCTGTCATTGCGGTTTAGGCCTGTTTTACATTAAGAATCAATTATTTACACCGTATATACGTTTCAATATAAATTTTATAAAGATTATTTTGAACATATTTTCATTACACTTAAAATTAATCTTATTAAAATTTAAAAAAGACTTTAGTTAGCTTGTGTTAAAGGTGATGTTGATATTGTATATTGATAATTTCAAAAGGAAAAATTACTCATTTGTTCTTTAAAATTGTACAAATTTTTATCTTTTAGTCACCACATTTTAAAACAATCGTTTTTAGTCTCAAACAAGCTCCTTTGTATCCATTTCGGCCTTTGTTACAATTTCCCCCCTACCAAACGGCCCCAAGGGAATAAGTAATGGAATGTTGGAAATTTACATACGTGATGTGTAACTTATTAAGTTCAAAGCTGACTCTTTCCTTTTTCAAGAGATAAAAGTCTCTATTAGCTACGGTCGCAATTGTCTATAATTTTGAGTTGATTTTGATTAATAGCAATATAGCAGGCTTCTTTGGGCACACAAATCGAGTTTTGTTCTTAAACCATCTATCGTATTTGGTAAAACAATTGTTGAAGCGTGATTTAAGTAACGTCTGATTTAAATTGAGAAAAAAAAAGGAATTCTTTGCATCTTTCCATTTCAAGATAGCTATTACTTTTAAAATTATATTTTAAAAGCAAACCAAAGAGCAAACACACGGTTAATTTTAAACGAATATATGCATATATTTTTTTATACATAAAAGAATATATGTATATGATTATGTTATTTTTGTTTCATTATTGTCTTTAATTTAAAACAAAAGAAATTACAAATACAAATTAATACTGTACTTTTTCATGTCTCGAAGTGATAAATAACTTGAGTTAAATCAAAAGTTTAAAGTGATGCATCAGTTACAGACATTCACACTAGTCTGAGTTCAGTCAATGCACAAAATGTATGTGAACCACATACTTCAAAATAGACAACCAAGCAATGGACAAAAAAAATTCACAATCTTCTTTTGGGTCTTTGTTGGGTCATCTCTCACGCATTTTATGACGTCATTATAATCTTTTATGGAGTTGTTATTGGTTCCGCTCTCATTGCTATTAGCCCCTACTAAGGGGATGACATCTTTTTTTATTCCCAAAATGTCTTGTTGACGATCTTAGCTTGCCAAAAAGTGTTGCTACGGTCATGTTTGTCAAGTCTTTTGATTCTGATATAACTATACTTTTAGGTTGCCAAGATCTATGGAGACTTTTTAGAACTTTGACATTGAGTTCCACTCTTTCAAAAGTCTTGCCAAGAGTGTTCATAATGTGTAAAACACTTCTGCACATCCGAAATACTTTGTCTCGGCAACATTCTAAACATTTCATATTCTTGAATGAGAGTGTTCTTTTTTGCTCTCTTGACTTCAATAGTTCCTTCATGAGTTACTTCTAAGATTTCCCAAGTTTCTTTGACTTCTAAGATTTCCCAAGTTTCTTTGGCATCTGTACATTGAGAAGCACGATAAAACTCATCAAGGGTTAAAACGAAGGTAATAATATTTTTAGCTCTAACATTATACTGAGCACGCCTATTTTCTTTGGAATGGATCATAAAGATTTCACCTGATTTGTAAAAGATATGAATGATTTGAAATACTTCCTATGTAGTCTCAAAACTACTCTTTATGATCCATGCCAAGATCCATTTAATCCATGTGAAATGGTGTTTTCAGTCAAGGATCAATGTGGTGATGACATTATGAGGTTTTTAGAAACTCTGTCAATTGAAAACACAATGAAAAATATAAGAGAAATAGTGTCACACACAGTCCTTCGGAAAACTAATTTTTATAACCTCAAAACTAAAATAGTCGATTATGACTAAGAGATAGTTGACTAAGTTGTTCTTTGCATCTTGAGTTTTAAAAGAACATATAGTCGATTATATTACCATTTGATCGACTATTAGCGAAAGCGAAAAACTCCTTTAGACCCAAATAGTCGATTATGTACTTAAGATAGTCGACTTTTTGCGAGTTATTCTAAATTTGAGAAATCAAAGGCTCGATATAGTCGACTATAATAATATATAGTCGATTATTCTAATGCAAAGTTGAAACTTGGTGATTTTAAAAGCTAACTTACGAATTTCAATTCCTTAAGTCTACAAATCAATGATCAATATTGATCTACTTCTCCTAGTCTAGGATGCATGTATGCATGCTATCATATACAAACATTTTAAGTATAAGCAATCATCCTAATAATAAGCAATCATCCTAATAATGACTAAGGTTCCTTAATGCTATTACATCATCAAAATAAGCCTTTCAAGAAGAAAAAAAAAACATCATCAAAACAAACTAAAATAAACTAAGAGTCTTCATCTCGATTTACTCTTCAGGTTTTCGGTTATTAGAGTTGTAGTATCAGAACTTGAGAAATACGTTTCTATTTGTTTGTACGGAGCCTTAAATTGTGTTATAATGGTTATGACTTATGACCTATTGACATCGTAGTTCCCTTTTGCCATGCTACTTTCCCTTCTGTCCAATTGTAAAATATTATGTCACTTGTGAACTTTTGTCTCTCTTTTTAAATAGCAATACTCTTCTTGCTGATATGTTACTTTTTAATTGAGGAGACATCGATTATATACAAGGGGAGCTTGTTATTTGAATCAGTTGGGACCATCTTACATAAAATGACATTTCAAATGTTTGGAATGATATTGCATTTGATGTTCTGATTATTTCTGCTACATGCTCGTTGGTGAATTTACTAATGGTCTATACTTGGTGTAACATTTCAAAATGATTAATGATAATTGTAGAATCAGTAATCTTATTTTGTTTGCTTCTTGTGTTTAGTTTTGTGGAAATAAATAGATTTTCACCCAAGTCCTGGTTTACAGATAGTTGATTGTAATTGAAGAAATTGATTCCTTGTGTTTAGTTTTGTGGCAGTGACACGATTTTTCTTTAAGTCTTTGGTAGATGTTAAGCTTAGCAACAGGATATTATTGTTCCGTTATTGATTAACATTTGAGACTCTGAGTCAACTCTGAACAGAGTTTAGTTCTGAGGTAAGCAAATTTATGTTATAGAACTTATGCTTGCAGCATTGAATGTAAGACATGGATGGTACTGCCTAAAAATCTGTATATATAAAAATGTATGTTAATCATTGTTATTTTCTAATAAATTGCTGAATTTTTTGTTAGAAAAAATTTGTTAAATTATCATGGACTAAAAATAAGTAACAAGAATAAAAAATAAAATTATTATTTTATTAAAAACTCAACGCAATTTTTTTTATTAGGGAGCAAATTTAAAAATTAAATATTTATTAGGATAAAAAAATATATTTAAACCTTTTTTTAATATATAGATTAGAATGTGGATTTGGCATGGATATTTGAGTATGGATAACTGAATTTAAAAAACCAAAATTGAACTATAAATAGATAATATCAACTACAGGTATATATCAAAGTATATACTGAGATTTTGACTCGTGGATTGCCCCATTAAACAGTTCAACAGATACTATATGCTTCTTCATTTTCTTTTTTCCTCTTGTGCTAGTTATTAATGCTAATTAGTAACTCATACTATACTAGTGGTGTCAATTTTGAAACTCCAATTACAAAAGAAAAGTTGAGTTGCCATCGCGGTTTAGGCCTGTTTTACACCAAGAATCATTCTTTACACTGTATATACGTTGCAATATAAAATTTATCGTTAAGATTATGTAGCAGAATGCTAAGAAATTTAAATTTGGGAATACAAAATTCCGGGATAAGGCCTCAAGTTGAAAGCTCGGAAGAAATCTTTTAATATTCAGAACTTCGGTTCTTGCCAGTTGTATATGTGGATAGTCTTTAAGCATCAGACTTCAGATGTTATTGACACATCTGTTCGCTCTTTTTAAACTTAAATAAATGATTTAATGTTTGGGGTTGTAATAGTGATGATCAAGTTTATGTGGTATTATTTCCCAATCAGAGGGGCGATATAACTAATATCAAGTATCAACAGAGAAGTCTGAAGGATTTTCATGACAGCAATATTTAAATTTACATTTAAATTTCATATCATTTAAGTTAAAGATAACATCGAGTATATGCTAGCTTGATGGTCCACCTGTCGGATAAGGATATAATTTCTCCTCCTTTTTTTTTTTTTTTTTTTAGTGGTGTGCAATTAAGCCGCGTTTTCAGTTTTCAGTTTTGTAATTATGTGAAATATCTACGTGTAGGAATCACCAATCAATCAAATATTGATTAATATAGAATGGATAACATTACTTAAAAATGATTATTTTGTTTAAAAATGAAATAGTCCAAAATGTTTCTGGAAGTTCTTGTTCTCATTAGATCATTTGTATCTATATAGATCAGGATCCCGATTCATAGATATCTCTGTTCAAGAAATAAAAATAAGAGAATTGAGCCATTTCTTTTTACTCTTTTTCAAATTGAATAAATGTTGGTTAATCACGTATTTCATTATCGTTTATATTTGACAAAGATATTTCAATTAGATTTTTTTATTAGTTAAAAAATTCATTTAATTATTTGATAAACAAATTTTTTAGTAGCTTTTCATTAATTTTTAACTTTTTATATTTTCTATCATTTTTATCCTTAATATATTTTTCAAATTTTATGTTTATCTTTTTAAATAAATAATGATTTTATTGATTTCCACTCATTTTATACTTTCCCACTAGTTTACCAGACACTTGTAATTTTAATAAACCTATTTTTTAATTTCCAATTAACTTTCCACATTCTAACTAATTTTTCAATTTGTGCTCTAATTTGATTATTGTCCATTGAACTTTGTTGTTTTGTTTCATTGTGGACCAATTTTCTGGTTTTATGTCTTTTATCTATGCATGTTTAATACCAATTAATTTTGGTTTCTCTAAAAGACTTGATTCAACTACCTTTCATTCCAGAATAGTATTTCTTGAGGGATCAACTTGACTACCTATTATGATGGAAAGAGAAAAAGGTTTACCTTTGATGATCTCTAACACAAATCTGAGCAGCATGATTCCTATGGCAATGAAGCAAAGCAGCAGCAGCAGCAGTGTGATGAGGGTGAACAAAAACCTCCCAGATGAGATCATGTTGTACAAGATCCTCCCTTTGCTCCCATCAAAGACCCTCATTCGATTCAGGTGCGTGTGCAAGTTATGGGACTGTTTCATACGCGACCCTTCATTCCTTCATCTTCGAAAACTCACTAATAACCCCACCCACCACTTTCTCTTCCTCTCACCCGACCAAAACTCTTCACATCCCTTCCTTTATGGTGCTCCTCACCCCAACAATACCATTGTCACAACACCCCTTCGTCCTTCGATCCTCTTTGCCCTCCCAAACAACCTTCAAATCTCCGAAACAAATGTCCAATGTGTCAATGGTTTGCTCTGTTTCTACCCGAGAAGCCATGTTAGCTTTTATTCTCATGCCGATGCTTTCACTCTCATAGCAAACCCAACCACCAGAGAGGTTATTACTCTCCCCAGTGATTATTATTACTCTGTAAAAGCAAATTCAGAGTTTTTCGCTTCAACTCATTTTGGATATGACCCTGTTCGAGACCAGTTCAAGGTTCTTCGCTTTCTTAAGTATCAAGCAACTCTCCAAGTCAAGGCTTTTACTCTTGGTCGCGACACTTCATGGAGGCTTGTTACTCCTGAAACACCCTTTGCCATGTTGCATCTTGACAACCTTTTGTCTTCTCATGGTAATAGTAGTGGCCTTTGTGTCAATGGTGCTATTTATTGGAGACATTTAGATGGTCTTCTTATGTTCGATGTGGCCGCCGAACAGTTCAGGGAGATACTCGTTCCTTCAGGAGATGGAAGCATCCTTGGATTCTCGCTGTACCCGGATCTCAGGGAAATTGATGGGTGTTTGTGTTTGGTTGGATTCAGTAACCATGGTTTGAAGTTGTGGATTCTTAGGGACTACCAGGCTCAGCTGTGGGAACATGAAACCGGTGACCTCAGGATCAGCCAAAGGGTAAAGCAACTAAAACTCAAGCTTTAAGTCCATCAACAACAAAAAATTACTATAGTTTTTATAAAGTAAAGAAGCCTCATATGTTGACAAGAAGTTCATGTATGCTGGTAAAAATGACCTACTATATCTCTATCACATTTAAAGTAAAATGTTTCTCTTAAATTTTGTTTTAGGCCTCACTCACCGTAGGACCGATCTTGGGTGACCTCCCTCCTCTTTATCCGCTTTGCAGAGTTCCCACTGGTGAGATCCTACTTCTGCCACATTATGTTCCTACAGGTGTTGAAGGACTCAATTTTAGAGGGATTTACTATGACATGGACACAAAGAGCTCTAGGAGTGCTGTTATCATGGAAATGCCATTGACATGGACAACAACATTCAGAGAAGTTGGCATTGTCTTTTGTCAAGAGAGCTTTAGGTTACTAAAGTAGCAGCATCATAACTAGAGAAATACCTTTCTATTTGCGTGCATGGAGCCTTAAATTGTGTTGGAAGGTTATGACCTATTGATATGGATTTCTCTTTTGCCCTGCTATTTTCCTTTATGTCCAATTGAAAAATGTCATGTCACTCTGAATGTTTTGTCTCTCTTTTTTTAAATAGCAATACTCTCTCTATGAGATGTTGCTTCTTAATTGAGGAGACATAAGAAAATATATTCTGATTTCTGGTATGACCAGCTTTTGACATTAAGGACATTCTGTTTTCTGGATCTTACATAAAATGGCATTTCAAATGTTTGAGATGGCATCGTATTTGATGTTCTGTTTATTTTTGCAGCAGAAGCGTTGAATTAGTTGTAATTTGGTCAACTCATTCTTATTTAAACCAATAAGGTTTGATTAAGTAAATTGGTTAAGGCTTGCCTAAAAAGAATTAGTCTCTAACCAATAGCTAAGGAATTCCCTTTGTTCCTGCTGAAAAAGGAAAATCAACAGGTATCCAGCTTTGATGATCATTCACTGTTGTTATTATTTCAAATAAAGCAAACACTAAACTAAATCATTTCCTGCTATAGATTGGAATGCCATTCTGATATTATCACCTTTTTATTACCTATTCATGGAAATGAAAGTTTTTATAAAATGTAGCTGTTATGTTTATCTGGTCAATACAAAAATAAAGTAATACAGAATCCACAAGCAAAGTGATACAATGTGTAGCTTTTTTTTATAATTAAATTAGTTTCAGATTTTAAGAATTTATAACTTTTATGAATTTTGTAATAATTTCTCGATTCTTATAATTTAGCAGGAAAAACATAAAAGCAACAAAATGCTCTGAAATATGAAGGCTCTTGTGGCAATTGCACTTAGGCACATAATGAATCCAAATAAGTGAAAGCTTGGCTCACCCTCCCATCACCAAGAAAATCTTGTAGTTCTATTTAAGTAAATAAGTAGGAAAAATAGAAACGAAAATATGCAACATGCAAGATCAAGATCAAAGGAACTACTATTTACCAACAAGTCATTGATCCGAGTGATTTTGAACTCGGTTCTCTTAAGCAAAATCCTGAATTTGAATCATGTGGAAGGAAAAAAACGTAATTAGGAGGAAAGATCTCACTAAAAATGGTTAGTCAGATTCTTGAACAGATATGGATATTCTACACCAATATCATAGTATAAAAATAAAAAATAACTACTATTTCTTGCTAGTCATATAACAAAATTAATAAATTATATCTTGGTGTGCAATACATAAATGACATAATGCTACAACAGTTGGGGAGGAGGAAAGAAACCGCGTTAGTGGAAAAAAAGAAAAAGTATGAACAACAATGAGTACTCTCTAATGAAGCATAAACAATCCAATGAAAGTGCAGATTCTTGAGCCTCCAAGTCTTGCAACATACTATGAAAAAACCAGAAAACAACCAAAATTTGTCTTGATAAAGGAAAAACCTTATATACAGTTTTTCAAGCCTTTTTTTTCTCGTAATAAAAAATGAAAATAGCAATGTTACTTTGATAGCTTGCATTACAAAAATTAACTTTTAAATTATTGTTGATTTTTAAAGTGAGCCTAATTGTGATTGAAAAATAACACAATATATTTAACAATTGTAATCTCTTTATTGATTAACAGTGATTATTTCTCACCCAACATTGCATTTCTGTTACTTGCAAAAGCTGTATTTATAATTTTGTATACTTATATTTTAAATAATTACAACTAAAATATCAAAACCAAAATAATCTTAAAACCTCAATGCAGCAATCTACCTAGCAGCATCTGCCAAACAGAATAGCACTTCTGGTCAGAGCCGGATGGGTTAGAATTAGAACCTAAAACACAAACTTTGTACCTAAAAGGCTAAAATCCTTAATCAGTCAACACAACACACAGTGAAGCAATCCATAAAATCATTGTCCACCGACCCAAAGAAAAGAAGATCTCTTATAAACGCACACTTCTCTGGTGGTACAATTAGTAGGATTGGAAGGGAATGTTGCTGGAATGGTTTTTCATGTATTATGGGAAGACTTTTTGTTAGGCGGGTTCGGTTATACAATATTTGAATATGCAATGATTCAAATACACAATAGCCTCTGGTTTGCTTTAAGACTATATAATTTCTTACCACTGGTACCCTATCTTCAATATATATCTTTTTTGCTTATTTAAAAAAACTATAATACATCTTTCGGCAAACGTCGAAATCCGTCTAATGCAAAAAGACCAACCAAAAGGCTCCAACTATAAAATATAGAGTGAAAAAATATAATGCTCAATTTAGTCGGATCGACCATTTTGGGCTCAAATTCTATTATACCCATCCAAACCCAAGCCCTATTGAACAAGAAATTTGCATTCCTAATCCCAACTCTCGAATGCTACATAGGTGTTTATGCTTGGGGATTGTCTTTATACACCATATCAAAATCTAATACACCATTCCAAAATTTTAAATGGTAAAAGTACCCTCACGTTACTTCATACGAATTCACAAATCCGTAAGGTTCTTACAGATTTACGAATCTGTATGAACCTTTATAAAAAACGTTAAAACATATTTTTTCAAATAATGTAAAATAATGGCGCATCCAGGACTCAAACCTGCGACCTTTACTTTATTAACACCAATCAACTGAGCTAAAAGATCAATTATGCTAAAAAATAATTAATGTTGATATATATAACACTAAATTTTTTAATGTATATTTAACATACATATAAGTTTACATAATAAATTTTGTAATAATTACTTTTAATCTAATAATTAAGGTATTTTTTACATATAAAAATCATAGATTTAAATAAAAATGATATTTGTATTTATAGATCTAATATTTTTTTATTAAACCTACAAATTTTTATTATGTAAACTTATATGTATTAAATATACATTAAAAAATTTAGTGTTATATATATCAGTATTAATTATTTTTTAACATAATTGACCTATTAGCTCAGTTGGTTGGAATGTCATGTTAATAATGTGAATGTCACATGTTAGAGACCTGTATGCGCCCATTCGTATGTATGAAGTCACTAATAAAGCGAAGGTATTTTTGAAAATACACTGTTAATGCCAACTCTGGCCCTATCCAATCAGCTCAACCTTTCATGTTTTGCAACATTCTAATCAATTCTTACATTTACTGGTTGTTCATAAACTAATTCATTCCAATTGAAAACAAAAAATCTAATAAATTGAAAATCAAATGGTTTGAAAAATTGAAAATAATTTTTTATTAGATTTGACCTGATTTTGGATTTAATTTTAAAAATTAATCTAATCTAATTCAAACCAAATTCGTACTTGTGTATATATATTTATTAATAATTTTATAATATTAATTAATCATATTTATATTTTTGATTTCTTATATACTTGTAAAGTTATTGCATAATTTATATATGAAAAATATATTTAATTAAAATAATTTTTTATTAACTATTTGAGTTAAGATATAAAATTAAAAATATAATTATGGTGTAAATTTATTTTTGATATATATATATATATATATATATATATATATATATTAGAACATGTAGTATATAGACCTAAAAAGTTATTATCTTACTATTTATAAAGTTACATACTCGTATATTTATCTATGCCTTATACCTTTGACTCCTGCTCGGGCATTGCTATGCCAGCCCCTATATCTATTTAGAACATCCCCCAGGTCCCCACCCACCCAATTTTTTTTCAGTTTTAAAAAAAAGTAATACAACAGAAACATATATATATATATATATATATATATATATATATATATAATAATATTAACAATAAAAGTAATCAGGTTAGTTAGTTTGTCATAAATTTAATTTTATTTTAAGATTATTTATGATTTTAAATGATTGAAGATCCTCTAAAAAATGATTTAAGATGTGATTATTTTCAAAAGATAATTTTTCAACCAATAAGTATGTCTTATTTTGTTAATAGTTTAATAAATGCATCCACTTTCATGAAAAAAATAAAGAGAATAATCATTAGGGATAAAAATAAAATTGAGTAATAAAGTAATCCTATGTTTCTTAAAATTAGGATAAAGAAAATGTTGCTTTTTGTTTCTAATATATATGATTGGAGGTAGTATA
>PYAF01000602.1:640170-654222 GCA_007407185.1 Glycine tomentella
AAAATAGTAAGAAGGACCAAAAACAATTTTTGTTTCAAGGAACAAAAATGAAAAAAAAAATATTAGAAAGCAAACAAAAAATATGAATATTTATTAGAGATTACAAAAATATTTTAACCTATATTTTATATTACTAAATTCATATAATTGATATTTTTAATTAATTCCATGTTATTTTTATTTTTGTATGAAATAAATAAAATATAAAATAATTATAATTTTGAATTAAATCAAGCTAATGAGCTAAATCAAATCGTTCCCCAACTTAATCTTCTTGAGTTTCAGGTGAAAAAAAATCTTTATATTAAATTATATATAGCTCAAATTCAACTCATTTGATTCATAAATTAATTTAAATAAATCAATTATTATTATATGAAGTCTGAGAACTATGTTTGAGTTCCTACATATAAGAGGGGTTGAGAGGGAGATGTCTTTGAATTTGGGAACTCTTTGGGAGAGAACTAGGTCTCTTGAATATTCTTAAGAGTGTAACGCTATTTTCCATTTAAAGATTATTTTTGTCTACAATCTAATCCAGTTCCTATCATTTTATATCTGTAGTGTGTTGAATGGTAATGCCATTGTAAATACTACTATTAAACAACAACCTCACCCATTTATCCCTCTTCTATAACCCCGAAAGAGAATAATAGCATTTCAATTGAAAAAATTGTAACACGTTGAATACATATGGCATCAGATGGCCCTCTCCAGCCATCTTGGCAATCTTAGTGAAGACTTCATCCCAATTCTAGTAAGGAAAACAGAATACAACAGGTGGAGCAAGAACATGAAACATCCACTATTGATCAAAACCTGAACATGAAAAGAGAATACAACCACATCAGTGTTTTAATGACCCAAGAACCAATTCCATACAAAGACACTGTAGAATAATACAATAGTAACATACCAAAATGCCAAATAGGGTATATATCACGTTCATTGAAGGAATAGAAGTAACACCAGAAGCAGTAAGGACAAATGTGAGAGAAGCATGAATGTTAATGGTGATCTACAAGCCACATTTTCCACAAAACAAGAGGAAGAGAAAAATATAAGTCAAAAGTGGTTGCAGTATAAGATGATAAAAAGATAAGGAGAGAATTTTAAGAATTGATTACCAAAGCTAGTATGTTTTCCCTTATCAAGAAAGACGAAATCAAGACAAAGCCAACAGCACCTAATGCGCGTACCTGTGCACATTATTAAGATTTTATTATAAGAAATGAGTAAAAGAATCAGATAAAACAATCACTTCAAATAGGTAATAAGATGTTTGAGGCAAAAGGTAACAAACACTACAATTGTGCACAAGAAAATTGACATATTCCAACTTGCTCCCGTCCTGACAAGATGCAAAACGAAGACACGTTATTTAGCTTATTTCAACAACAAAAAAAGGGATTAACAACTTATAGTTGGCATTCTTATAAGAATATTTCAGTCTTGTGATAGGCCTCGAATAAATTCATATCTCATAAATTTATGCAAATAATTTCAATAGAAATTGAAGAAAATAACCACCTAGAAAGTTCATTAAATTCATAGATCCAATTAAATGCCCATTTTTTTACCTTGGTTTTCATTTCTTTTTTGCAGTAAAGCATGCATTGGAAAAATTTAACTTTAGTGCTTTAAGCACACCTAGAAGCTATCTAGAAATACAGGCACCAGTGCTATGTGCTGGAAATAGAGGGCACTGGTCAAAGTGCTGGCTGACAGAGAGCATCAATTGTTCAAGTGCTAAAGGCTCCAAACCTTAGAAAAGTGAAGGCTGATGGAGAGCCCAAGTTCTCCCAGTGCTAAAAGCGCTGGAATCTGGTGAAGTGCAGCCCTAAGCACTAAAACGGAAGAAAGCAACCCTGATGTCAGTGCTAAATCAGATTCAGTTATTCAGCACTTGGTCCCAGCACTGTGTGCTGGCAAGGATAATTAGCAGTGTTGCATGGAGCACTGGGATCAATATCCTAGCCCTACTTGAGAGGGAAAAGGGGGTTAAGAGATCTTGAGGGAAATTTGACAATCTCTCTTCATACATGAAGATCTGACGTTGGAGAAGAATTTCAGAGCTTCAATACAGAGTCCAGAGTTACCTCTTCTCCTTTTCTGATTTTCTGGATTTCTTTATGTCTTGATAAATTCCCTAGGTTAGGATAAATGAACTATTGGAATTCTTTGAAATTAGACTCATTTCTATTCAATGCAAGTTTCTTCTATCAATCTGAGCAATGTCCCTCAGCATTTCATGCTTTCACTAACCAGTAACCAGCCATTAGCAAATTGATTCGAGGTTGTGTTTGTGACTGGAAAAATATGAATGCCACCAGAAATAAGAGTAATTGTCTTGTTTGTGATATTCTAGGGAGAGTTTCATGAGCAAGTGCTCTGCTAAATTTCTACACTCAAGGATTTAATTAGATCTATGTTTTTCTAGGGGATTATTAGAACCCTAGGTTTAATTGAAGGGGCCTAGATTCAAAGAATTGAACATAGTCTAATTTTGATAATTCAAACAGAAACTTCAATTTCATGATCTTGCATTGGATTGAGTTTGATTACTTAGAAGGACAATAGAAAGATTTGAACCCTAGTCAATTCCATTTCTTGATTCTTGATTAATTCAAAATCACAAAATCAATTAAACATCAATTATGAGATTTGAATTTAATTTCGTGTTCCATCAAATATATTTGGTTAGTCCAAATAGTAGCAAGTTGCGTGAGCTATAGTGATTGATTGTTGGTCTTCGTTGGAAATGACAACCCTATTTGCTCACTCTATCACTTGTATGACTAGTACATTTGAGTCTTTTAACAGCCTCTACCATTGTCTTGGATATATATTAGGAAAATATTTGAGAAGTAGGGCATCTGAGCCCCAAAGCAGGACAGGACATATGGTGACTTAATATAACTAACTACATTACTACGTGATGGGAGTGTATTGTAGGTAAAGGAGTTCACTTCATATCAGAGGAGGGATATAGAGAAAAGAGGTGGCAAAGGGTGAGGATCCATGTTGTACAGGTACAATATAATACGATACGTACAATCGTACATACAATATTTTTTTAGAAAAATAGAATAT
Organism: Glycine tomentella; assembly: GCA_007407185.1. Classification (NCBI taxonomy): domain Eukaryota; kingdom Viridiplantae; phylum Streptophyta; class Magnoliopsida; order Fabales; family Fabaceae; genus Glycine; species Glycine tomentella. The sequence continues at coordinate 643,264 of PYAF01000602.1, forward strand.
GGGCACGACAATGTATATTAAGTAAAATATAATTATATTTACATATTTATTACATTTTAACTATATGGGTATGATACAGATAGGTTGTCAATTTTGAAAAATTGATGCATCAGAGGTGAGGAAAAAGGAATGACTGTGTGACTGAAGGTTTGGGAGGGAGAGACGAACCACTCTCAAATTGCTTCGGGTATTATGTATTTTTTATTTGAACCATCTTGATCTGGGTATTTTATATCCACTAATACTGATAAGCTGGAGGATATATCCAACACAGCTGTCTATGTTACTTCTATAATTGGTTCAGTGCTATCATCTTGCCACATAATATAGAAAGGATAATATCAGAAATCAGACAAAATCTGCATTAACAAAGCAACATATAAAGACAAATATAAATTGCAGTGCTTGCATACTTTAAAAACAACATCAGTTGTTAGTCATACCCACTCTTATGCTACAAAATTCAAATTTAAGAATTTCATGTCAAAGCTCAAGGTGAAGCTAATGCATATTAACTTGAAAAAAAAAAAAAAAAAAAAAAAAAAAAAACCTATCATGACCAATGATCCACAGCATTATACAACCAGAGTAGCATTATATAACCAAAGTAGTAAACCTCAATTCAATGAAATTCATCACAAAGTTTACCTATATGTGAAGTTTAAAAGAAAATAAAATTTATGCATGACTTACCTCCACAAAGTACCCATTGTGAAACCGACTATACCATGCTTAAGCTGCAAAAAAAAATATCACAAATCATGTCATTATATTCAGTTACACCACAGTATCCAAACTAAAGATAAACCAGCATGTCTCGATAATTAGCTCGCGGTCTTCCGGTCGAAAAACAACGTCGATGAAGACGTATAGGTGCACTATTACGCGGTAGTGATTCTAATTTTCCATGAATTTCCCAAAATATATGTGAAAAGGGAAAATGAAGGGAGCAAATCTTTGTTCCAAGTTCTAACAAGATTAAATTTCTCAAAGATAAATGGTCAATTGTATACAGGTTTTTAATTGACAATTCACATGCAAAAAAGTTGGCGTGTTGTTATGGTAGGGGCTATAGCAAACATCTTTATTACCATCTCTAGAGGGAGAAAAATATAACCCAGGTGAAATGTTCAGCTCTGAATGCACTTTATGTTGGTACATACACAAGTTAACACCATGTTAACAAAAACACATATTTGATAAGAGATGTATCCTACAACTAATCTGTAAACAATTTTTCTTGTCCTAAAATATAAAAGTACTCAATTCTCATAAAATGACCTTTTGGCTCACAAAACTACACTTCCATGCTTTTGTAAACAAAACACTAGGCAGCAGCAAGGAAAAACACAAAGGCAGAGTCCAGAGTCCTATTGCCTAGCTCAGTAAGTTTATAAAGTTAAAAACAAGCTCACCAAATAAGTTAGAGCTTTAACTGGACCAGACAAGACAAGCAAAAGTATAGTCGTTGCCACCTACAATAAAAATTAAATGAAACATTAATAAAAACCAGATAACTCAATGAGTCAATAACAACTCAAGAATACATAAAAAATAAGTTTAATTTACATACACAGATATACACTGTCTGTTTAAAATATTTTTACACAGACATCCAATAAGATTTGATCACTTTACCATGTCAACCTATTCATTAACAAGATGCTACAATAAGGTAAATTCCCATTGGATGTCGGCACAAAAATATTTTACACATAAATTAAACTCTTGAAGAATTATCTAGAGCCATTTGGGAAGCAACTAGCAAGTCTAACCAGAGTTTTCCTGCCAGCATCAACACCCCATCTCATTGAGGATATCACTATTGGCAATGAGAAGAAACAACTGAAGTAATTCTGCAATCAGAAACAAACACCAAATCAGTGAGATAAAAAAATCAATAAACATCCAAAACATGAATTGAAACTTTTCAACCAACACAAAGAGACTATAAGAGTTTTTGTTAGCATTAACCAAATTTCACCCCCCCCCCCCCCCCCCCCCCCCCCCCCAAAAAAAAAACATTACTCTATTTTCTTAGCCAAACGTTATATACAAACAAAGATACAAGTTTTGTTAGAACCAACCAATTTCCAACCAAAAAAACACATACCCATTACTCTCCTTTCTCAACAAAATTCCATAAACAAGCAAAGACCCATTTTTCATCCACATTAACAAACCTCAATAGCAAGGGAGTTGCTCAAGAAATAGACCAAACCGGTGAGAGCAGCGAACATGGAACACTCAACCAATTGCAGCGTTTTCTGATACACTTCCCCATTTGGGGACAAGTCGTGAAGCTCCAACGAAACCCCCTTGTCTTCCTCTTCTTCGTGGTGTTCGGTTCTGCAAACTGAAACTCCAACATTTGAAACCCTGAGAAGATTGGAAGAGAGAGAGGGTGGCGGTTGTTTGAGTGAGAGAAGAGAGAGAGAAGTGGGGTGCAAAGAGAAGTGAAGTGGGTTGTTTTTGGAAACGGAGAAGATGAAGGGAGAATGTGGATGAGTTTTGAGGGGAATCATGGAGGAGACTAAGGTCGTGTTTGGTTATGCGGAAAATGGTTTATAAGGAAAATGGTCGTTGCGGTTTGGTTTTTCTAGAAAATGAGAATGGATGAGTGGAAAAAAAAAACGAGGGAGTTACAAATTACAATATCACAGCGGAACAAGACGAACACACTAGTAGACTAGTAGTTAGATAAGAATATTGACTCGAGGCACTGGATTATTAGGTTAGTAATCTAATCGATTTAAGTAATTAGTCCAGTGATTTTATATATTAAAATTTAAAATCATATGTAATATAAATATATAATTAATATTATTTAGAGTAAATTATGTTCGTATTTCTTGTATTTTATTCAAATTTTTATCGGATATTTTTTTCTTTTTGTACATTACTTTTACCTCTTCTATCAAAGTTGTTAATTAATATCAATTGAAATATGTGAACACATCAAATTGTCCTAACATTTTAATTGTAAAATTCAAATTATCTTCTCCCAGTTAGTTTCAGAATTTAGGATTCACATTACATTCTTCTTCACCATTGCGAGTACTGTTCATCTTCCTCTTGTTGGCGAGTTTTTCTTCGGCTTCTAAGAGGTGTGAGTTCTTCTTTCTTTCATGTCGTTCACGTTCCATTCCTCCTCACCGTTCGCGAGTTCTTCATCGTTCCTCTTTCAGTTTGCAAATTCTCCATTATTCTTCTTCCCGTTCACGACGTTCACGAGCACCTTTGTTTGTCTTCCTCTTCGACGTTCACGAGCACTCTGTTTCTCTTCCTATTCCATGATTTATGTTCACTATTCCATGATTTATGTTCACACTAGGGTTATGCTTGTAAGTGACCACTGGACATTGTATATAGGTTACTTTTTAAGATTATTTATTTAATTTTGATTATTTATTGTTGTCTATTTCTGAATGGGGTTCAATGGGGACCAATTTGGGACCACTTATGATTTTTAAAATCATTTGTTTATTATTGTTGATTAAAATAGTGTTGATGTTTAAGACTACAGGAAACACAATGGATGAACTGAAAATCATTTATTTATTAAACTAATGTCAATGTTTGAGACCATATGAACACAATGGATGAACTAAAATACATGGATCCTGAACCAGACAATGTGGATATTTTGATCCACTTTATGGAGAGCACAACGGACCAAGTGAGATATGCAATGTTAATCCTAATAAGTTTGGAATGCTCAACCCAAATGACTGTGTGAACAACATTGCTAATGATTTAGACTTGCCATCATGTCACCCTTTTATTTTGTGGTTTGGTTCCATTGCTAGTGGTAAAAATCTTCCCCTTAAGATTGATCATGATGTGCTAAAAAATGTTTGCTGAGAATCAAAATTCAGTTCATATGTATGTTAGTAGAACAAAGGATGAGAGGAAGAAGATGATAATATTTTAGACATAAAATTTCATTACAAATCATGTGACCAGCATGTGCCTAATTTATGTTAAATTATTAAACAGTGTTTAGGACGGAGGGGATCTGGGTGTAATGTGAACTAAACAATCAAAGGATTTTTTATAGGGTGCAAAAAGGAAGGGGTATCGGGTGAAATTTGAGTAAAATACAAGGGGTGTGAGTGTAATTTACTCTATTATTTAATTAAAAAAATTATTCATATTTTAAAATTTAAAATAATAATTGATAATAATGACATTAAATGGCGTTGTAGAGATGATCCTTTTTTTTTTAAATCGATCAGATTGGATCAGTCCAATCAGAGATCTGGTGACCTAATCGGCCGAATTTTGTCTAATCATCCGAACAATTACGTGATCAATTCAATGGTAAAATCAACCTAGATAGGCTATCGAGTCTCAATTGGACTGATCCAACTGACCGGGTCAAGCTAGGTTTCATAATACTGAGTGTAGTGTGTCTCAATTATTTTTTTACTAATTAATTTCTCATTTATTTAATTAGTTTAATTATTTTTTATTATTAAAATATTTAATTTGATTAATTTAATTAGTTTAGTTTAATTTTTTTATTATTGGAAATTTTAATTTGATTATTAAAAAGCTTAAGAGTTAAGACCTACCAAATGTATCACTCATTTCTTTAAAAAGCATCAACTCTATTTTTTTTAAATTATTTTTTTGGTTCTTTAATTTATTTTTTAGATTTAATTTAGTCATTTAGTTTTTATTTAATTTGGTCCTCTAATTTTTAAAATCGATTCAATTTAATTCTTTAATCTAAATTGTATGAAATCACACTTTATGATAGTTTAAAACCACTACTAAGTGATTTTAAATCGTCACAAAATCTACATTTATAAAAAAATGAATCGATTTTAAAAATTAAATAATCAAATTGAACTAAAAAAAATAAGAGAACTAAATTGAATCAATTTTAAAAATTAGAGAATTAAATTAAACCTAAATAATAGATTAGAGGATAATTTTTTATTCATTATTTTTACTGAAAAAAATCAACTAGAAAAACTATAAACTTAAAGATAATATATCCATATATGATAGAGAGAAAAGAAGGATTGAGTAATTGTTAAACGAATGGTAGGATTTTTTTTGGGGGGGTGAAGATTGGACCGTTTAATAAAATTGGGTAAGAATCCTTGAAGAGTTATCTTTTGAAGGATTTTTAACATAGTTGAGATGAATTAGAGAGTTTTTTTTATCAATGGATCGAAAAATTTCAATAAAAGGCTAAGGTCCGGGAAAGGAGATCCTCATCAAACCCTGAGGGTTTGGGATTGCCCAATGAAATGTCGTCGTGAGATGAATTAGAGAATGATCAATGCAACTTAACCTCAAATTTTTATATGATATCACAACTACAACATGCATAAAATATAATATTGAGATATCAAAGAAAAGAGTGATAAGAGGACACAAGGTATTTAGACGGATTATTTAATCACTTTTGAATTATTTATATCAATTTCGACACTTTTTATTAAATGTTTAATTAAAAAAATTATTTAAATTGACTTGAACACTTAAATTATCACTTTTATATAACTCATACATCTGAATTAACATAAAAGGTTGATTTAAAAATATGAATATAACATCAATTTAATATATTTGTGTATGTATGTAGTGTTCCCATACTCTATACTTTAGATATTAGTCGTGTCGAATTATCCATGTTATATCCTGGATTTGTGTTAGAGTATGCGTTTCATTAGTAATAATAGAATGAGGTTTTAGAAGGTTAAAATTCCAATGCGTCGGGCTATTAATTTAGTGATATCCGCTGCATCTTTATCATGATATCTTTCAAAAGGAAATGCCTCAAATTCTTTCTCTGGTTTTTCGTTTTTACAGAAGTTTTTGGTCTCGATCAAACCTCCAAAGGCAGTCCAGATTAAGCAAGTTGGTTGGTTTCCTCCGATCTACGGTTTAATTAAGTGTATCTTTCGAGATAGTTATGGAGCTTTTCGTAGTTGTTTTGCAGTTTATATTGGTATAAAATCAGCTTTACATGCATAAAATTTTGCTGCTATGATTGACTTCGAGCATGATTATATATTTATATTATTATATATTATAAAAATTATATAATATATAATAATATAAATATATACATATATGATAAGATTTTATTAAATGTATTATATACTATATATTTATAAGATTTTGACATTATATTATAATATAAATAAATTTTATGTACAAAAATATTTAAAATTTGTAAAATAACATTAAATATAATGAATTCTATAGATATTATTTTATATAAAAAAAGATCAATTATTTAATACATATACAAAATACAACAAAACTTCGGCAAGGCCTAACCCGATGTGTCTACTTGATGCATTGCAATTTTAGTTATAGTCTTTGCATGTTTATATATATATATATATATATATATATATATATATATATATATATACACATATATATGATATATATATCATCTTTTGTCGAACTTGTTACATTTTTTGTGTTTCAAAGAGGATTTTATCATGATTAGATGTGTCTAAAGAGTGATTTGATGCATTACGGATCATGAAGGTTGAAGTTTGGAGCATTGAAGGTCCTGTAGAGGCAAAAAAAAACTAGTTGGAAGAAATCCGCACATCCGTTCATCAGCTCCTACATGAAAAATCTCTAATTTTCATTTTGTTTACTTTTGGGCTTAAAACTTCTATGGCCTACTAGTTTATATAGACTTTTGGGATATGCTTAGTACACAGCCAAATTTTTAATACACTCAGCATAAACAGTGCATTTTCAAAAATATCCTTCACGTTATTATGGTCTTCATATACGGATTGACTAATTCGTATAATTCATATAGATTGATGAATTTGTAAGAACCCGTAAGAACCTTACAGATTTGTCAATCCGTAAGTTAAAATATATTTTACGAAATAATTTAAAATAATGACGCATGCATGTTTCAAATATGTGACCTTCACGTTATTAACACAATACTCCAACCAACTGAACTAATAGACCAATTATGTTAAAAATAATTAATGTTGCTACATATAACACTAAATGTTTTAATGTATCTTTAATACATATATAAGTTTGCATAATAAATTTTGTAATAATTAATTCTGATCTAATAATTAAAGTATTTTTCACATATAAAAATCATAGATTTAATAAAAATTTATAGGTTTAATAAAAATTATTTATATTTATAGGTTAAATAAAAAATTATATCTGTATGAAGCATATCCCTAGACTTTTTAGACTGTATTTTAGAGTTCTGAATTTCGTTTTAGATAGCTTAGTGGGGAACAAATTGAGAGGCTTGATTACTCTTTCACTTGCGGTTAGAATGTTCTCTTTTCTATTGATTGGTTTTGTTTCATGGATACTTGCGAATAGTCTTCTCTATTTCTAAGATTAGGCATAACCTTATGTTGTTTGAACGAATTAATTTCCTCTATTCTTGTTACTTTTGTTACTTTGATTTCTTTTTATCGCTTTTCTTTTGTGTTGAATATATTGGCTATCCGGAGGCTTCACGCTATGCGCATGTAAGGGAAAGAGATATTGTACGCAGTCTTACCCTTGTATATACAAAGAGACTGTTTCCTGATTCAAACCCATGACTAACAAGTCACAAAAACACAACTTTACCGCTGTGCCAGGACTCGCCCTCTTCCATTAATATTAATTATTTGTTCTATTTTCAATTTAATTTCTAAATCATTCACTCAACTTTATTCCCATTTTAATTTTAATTCTCTCACTTTGATTTATTTTAATCAGCAATAATTACATAATTAAACGTATGATTCTTGTGAAACAACGATTTATTACTTAACGACATTGTACACTTGTGATTTTCATGTATCACTACAACATGAAACAAACAACTATATAAAACATACTTAGACACTTGACCCTCCAACCTAACTAATAGTTCCCTTCTACACTTAGCAGGGGCAACTATCACAACTACACTTAGGATCATTCACATCATGATCTAAGGGAGCATAATGGGATCTCTTTTCAATATCAATACTACCCTGCTCAGAACCTATCTAAGTTTCTAATTGCATGGAGGTCCTAGGGACTTTCAAGGAATTCAAACCACTAAGGCTTAGAAAGAGGAAAGAGTTTGAGACCTAACTAGTGGATTTCCCTATCATCTAACATGGAATGGAGACTACATTCTACCTTCGAGACTTGGTGCATATCATTACTACATATGGCCCTAATCCAAAAACTAAACCCTGCCATTGTAAGCACTCCTAAAGTTAGTATTGTCCTATTGCACTCCATGCTATGTCCATTCCCCGAGTTCATCCAAGGTGGTTTGATTTAGATATGTTATCTCTCATCCATCTATTGTTTGACACAGAGCAGAGCAACAACGAAAAAAGACATAGAAGGAAGAGTGAGGTTTGTAGTTATACAAATAAGCAGGAGAGTTAACCACACATACTACAATAGGAAAAACACACATCATAACACATTTATGCACACATTCAAATCCATACTCAAGGAAAGTTTATAAGCAGCTTATACATATAGCTTACACATACAACAACCATGGTGAAGCAATATATTTACTCACATATCTCATGCATAAACCCTCCTTAACATACTTACAAGCACAAGGAAAACTGTTAAAAATGTTGATTTGCAATTTTTTTTTCCAAAATTCACAACACACAAATCAACTCTCTCATGTTGTTGTTTCAATTTTTATACTATCACCCCATTACGAATTGACATATATAGTAAGTTAGTTAATTTTGACAATAACTATCTTACACTTAGTTATATATACTTATCATAATTTTAATTAGTTAACATTATAAATTTTTTATAGTAATAATACATTAGTGCATAGAAATTAAATTTATATGTCTAAAATTTCATAAGTTAATTTGTTAATTTGTTAATATATAATCTAAAATTGAAGTGAGTTATTTACAGCTTTACTAAAATATTTTAAAATAAGTAGAAGTTATTCGCTTTTCTTATGTTATAAAAATAAAATCTTCACTTAACAGTACGTACAAATTCTTTTTTAATATGTAAGTGTTACATTCAACTATTTTTTGCAATCAAAATAAACCAATTTAACACGTATTAAAACATAAATAGCAAGTTAATTAAAAGCTTGAAATAAATAAAATACGGTCGAACTTATTAATATAATTTGTATAACGCTCAGCAAAAATATTTTGTATATATTTATTACCTTCTCACATACATACATAAACTATATATGTTGTTTTTTTAAGCAAAAACTATATATATTGTATTTACCTAGGCTGGTATTGTCTGTCTACAATAGTTAATTAGTACTAGATTATAAGAAATAATTGAACAGCTATATACCAGCTTAGAGCATTCGAGACAGTATAGGACTAAAATGGGTCCATCAGAGGTGCATGTCAGACAGCCAACATGCCAATAACTTTGTAGGTTAATTGCATATAAACATTTCTCATTCAAAAGAAAGCACATAGACAAATCCTTTTATTTTCTTTTATCTTTTTTGGGTCTCTTTCACTTTTGTTGGATGGCTCGATGTAAGTAAGTGTATTTTACTAAGATCCCAAATCATTTAAAACTTAATTGATTGCAAAAACAACAAAATAATTAGTGAACAAAGACCAAGGAAACATCATGATTACCTTAATATTTATATATTACGACAAACTCGAGAGATTTACTATAGAGAATACTATGAGGGAGAAAAAAGAAAGGAAAAAAGAAAGGAAAAAAGAAAGGAAAAAAAGAGACAATGCAACATTGCTTAAGCAATATACTATTCTGCCTCTTTGTCCCAATGATTCAATAGGATTGTCCATGCTTTGGGGCGTGCCACCACTACAATTATGTTTGTCTCATGGTCATGGCAGTGTTTCTATTGGTCCTTATAACTGAGTTTTGTAACCATTAATTTGCAATGTTTGAGTAATGTACTATGCTTCCACCGTTAAAAATTGCAATTGACATGGTACTATTTTGAGAGGGTGAGTTTCATGACCGTTTCTGAGCCACTCAAGGAACAATCAAATGCATTGACTCTTCTTTAACCATTATCATTTTGCTATGAATGGATCTTTATCAACTCCACATTAATGGTACAACAACATGTTGCTGAAAATGAAGGAAGTGAGTTTACCATGTTGATTTGAATGGCCTCTTTATGATCTTTCTTTGCTCATGTAAGGAAAGTGGTTGGGAAAACTTTTTTTTTTTTTTTCCTTTTTTGTTTGCGATGAAAATCTTTCTTTTCTAAAGACATTTGGAAACGTAAGGCCGGAGCATTCAAATTAGCACCTTTTCTTTCTCTTTATTTTCATACATCTACGTACTAAAATGAGAAGTAATTATTTCTCCTTTTCAATTCGCATCTTCTTTGGTAAAAGTAAAGCGTAATCCCTAGTATTTATATTCATTATAAAACATGAGCGTGATCTTACTCTTACTTTTGTTAGCAACCATTCTATATATAATTTTCGAGTACTAAATTTTATCATTTAACATTTTAATCTATTTTTTTATTATTATATAAAATTAAAAATAATTATATTCTATTAAATAAACACAAAAGTAATCAAACATATACCAATTAGTTATGTTTGGTTCCTATTAGGTAAGGTTTCAAGTTGGAACCTTGTTTAGGGAAAAACATTTTGTTAGAGTTAATCTTAACATGTTGTGAATGTTTATGATGAAAATTGGAAAGCTAGCTGATAGTGAGTAGCTCAAGCTAAAAAATTAGTAACAAAAAAATAAAAAAATAATTTATTAAATTATAAATGTTCAGTATAATTAACTGTTATAGTAACTAAAAAATGTAAAACGACAAAAAAATATGATTTATTTAAAAAAGTAAAAAGAAAATTTGATAAAAACATCAAGAATAAAAATAAAAGAAAATATAAAAAAAATTATAAGTTAGTATTTTAAAAAAACATTACTTTAAGTAGTGTTAAAAAAAATAGTAAAACAAACTTGTTTACC
>PYAF01000602.1:654322-670420 GCA_007407185.1 Glycine tomentella
TTAAAATACCTTGTTGAACATAAAAATAAGCAAAAAAAAAATTATTACCAAATATACCAATCCTACAATGAGTAAAAAATTGCTATAATCAAATTTAGATTTTTTCTGATATGTAAATTATAAGTTAGTAATTAGTATCGGATTTGAAGAATACATATACATGTTGTGATCACTAATTTCAAACTTGCCAAATAATTGCTAAATTATTAAAATAATTAAATCACAACATTCAACTTAAGTAGATATATAACACTAAAAAAAAAAAATATGAGATTGATCTGATCGAAAAAAAGTAAAAAAAGAAGATAGAGATTAACAACTACACCTTTTGCAATAGTAATAAATAAATTGTTGTGATGTAACAATAGTAATAAATAAATAAGTAAAAAAGCATAATTAAATTAACATCTACACCTTTTGCAATTTGTTTTTCTCAAAATGGTGCCTCTTTCCTCCACTTCCCACATGCAAGGTTCTGATGATTGTAATGCCAAAGGGGTAACTTGCTAGCATGAGGCTTCATCTCTGATCATAGAATTGAAACAATCTTTTACGTGGAAAAGACAAGATAGAGAGAATTGAATGAATACGGCACGCCAAAGCTCTGTCTCATCTCTTGCCCCAGTGATGGATCAACCCAGTCTCTGACCTCAATGAAGTCATGGTTGAAATTGGTCACCATTCATTCACAATAACCTCAATGAACTCATAATAATGAAATGATGAATGGTAATTTTTCTATTAACAGATAATTATCGTGTAATAAGAAAAAATTATTTTAATTAATTGTCATTTTAATTTTTAATATAATATTAATTATTTTTTTACTATATTTATTAAAAATAAAATAAATAAATTAATAATGATAAAATTAATTTTGTACTTTTGTTATTTTTTATCTATTACGTACTCTTTTTAGTCTCCATTATAAGAATAAAAGACATATTTTATATTTTTTAAGAAAATTAGTTAATTTCATTAAATAATATTATTTTCAATTAAAAATTAAATATTTTTTCTAAATTATCATTTATGGAAACTTGATATCAAATATAATTTTTTAACCTTATTAAATGAAAGATATTTTAAAAAAAGTCTCATTAAATAAAATATAAATCAGTGAAATTTACTTATATTTATTTAAAAAAATAAAAGACTTTTATTATTTATAATCAAGACTAGAGAAAGTATTAATATTATAAATTATACTATTAATATATGTTAAATTCAATTAAAACTATAGATAATATTATACAATATCAGTGTGTGTTTGAAAATCCTGTGGAATCTGATTCTAGCAACAAAAATCATGGCAGATACCTGAAAAAATAGAAGCAACAAAGAGTTGCTTCATTGTAATTGTGAAAAAAAAAAACTCCAAACATATGTTTAATCATATTTAAGATGATTTCTGAGATTGATGGTATAAAATGAAATGAAAATTTGATAATAAAATCTTATATGTCTAAGTAAAATATAACGGTGTAAAAATTTAAAGAAAGGGTGATAGTATATGTTATTGAAAGTGAGAGAGACCCGCAAGGTAGATCTGTCGGTGGGACACGTGGTTATGATCCACGAGGAAAGGACACATTTTGTGAGGGACTATAGTTTGGGTAGTAGAACAGAATAGAATAGAATTAGAACGAATGATGATGATGATGATGGTAGGGAGCAAAAAAGAGAGTGGACAAATGAATATGCGTGCCACACTCATATGTTACTATGAAGGGTTGCTTTCTCAACCCACTAATCCAAGGGGACACATGCAAAGTGGGTATTGGAGGGGGTAGGATTTATTGTCAAACCTCAATGCCAACAATGGCATGCAAAAGTCAAGGGAGGAGAGAAAAAAAAGAAAAACTCCTTAGGGAAAAAATGTTGTTGACAGTTCATATGAAAGATTGATGGGTTCTCAAGACCAGATGATTCGTATTCACTTTTCTTTAAAATTTGGTTAAGGAGGGTCTTTGAAGTGGCACTTCAAAGTGGTACGGTGGGGAATGGAGATATAGTGTTTGATGTGCATACTCACACACACATTTTATCCACATCTGCAATGCATGCAAAGTGTAGCAAAGTGATGGAAATTGAAAAGAGTTTGTTCACTTGTTCACTCAATTTTGCTGTTTCAGTCTCTTCCCTACATAATAATGCCTGCAGGAGCTAGTGCTTTATTATTTCTTTTTCTTTTCTTTTCTTCCATTACTCCTTTTTTTTTTTTTTTCTTTTTCTTTCACTTCCTTCCTATCACTGTTTTTTCCTGCAAAGAAAACGTAAAGGAAACGCCTTGTGCTTCCTCTCTCTCTCTCTTTATTCATTCGTTCATTCACATTCAAAATTCTCTACTTTTTACTCATAGCTTCATAGAGGAAGCTGCTTCTACAAGCCAAATATTATTTGGTGTCCCTTTTCTTTCTTTTTTTTTTTTTTTTCCCCTTTCTCTTTCTTTCATAGAGCTAAACTAAACTAAACCAAACCCCTTGCCATATTTTTCACTTTACTCTTGAGGCTCCTCCGTCTTGAAGAAGCCATGAGGGAGAGGAACAAAGGTGTGGAAGATCAGGCTTACAACAATGACATGGATTGCTACTACTACTCCACCTCTGAACTCCCATGTAAGAAACACCCTTCTTCTTCTTCTGTTGGAATATGTGCTTACTGTCTCAAGGACCGTTTGGTCAAGCTTGTGTGTTCTGATTGTGGGGAGCAAAGGCTTTCTTCATGTTCTTGCTCTGATGAGATGGTCTCTTCCCATCGCAACTCATGCACTGTTGAGGTGGGGAGTGTTGGGAGGGTCTCATTCCTCATTGAGAATGAGAAGAACAATGAGAGTACCCCAGTGGTTCTTCAGCATTTGAATCACAATAAGGTCAATAGGGAGGAGGAGGAGGAGGAGGTTGTGGTGCTGAGGAGGAGTAGCAGCAGCTGTGTTGAGATCAAGAGGCATCATCATGGTGGTGGTGGGTTTTGGAAGATTGGGAAGCTTTTTAGGAAGAAAAAAGAGAAGGGTTGTGGGAGAAGTGTTGTTGGGTTTGATGAGAGGAATAATGAGATGTGGATGGTGGATCATCAAGAGGGTGTGTCTAGGTCAAGGTCACTATGCAGCTTCAGGGGTGGAGGGATATTTGGATCTGAGGATGGTGGTGATTCAGTGTTGTCAGGTGCTAGAAGCTCAATTTCTGCAGCTAGGAGTTCTGGGGTTAATATGTTGGAATCTGGGAGGAGAAGTGGATACAGTGAAGCTGAGCCAAGAAGGAGTGGTTTTGATGGAGTAGAGAGGAGGGATTTCTTGTTTGATAGTAATAATTATGAAAGTGGAAATGATCTCAAGGGTGGTGTGAAAAAGGGTGGTGGACTAATGGATGGTGTTGGTGATAGTGGTGGATTCTATGGTGGGGTAAATAGGCGTGTGTTTTCACTCAGAGAGAGTGATTTCAAAGGCATGGATGAATCTAGCTTCATTGACTTGAAGCTTGATTACTCATCAGAATCAAAGCATGAGTTTTCTGCTGCAAAAATGAGCAACAACATGGGGGGTGATACCTTATCTTCTTTCAGAGGTGGGAATTTTATGCCACATGATGGCGGTGGAGGTTCTTATGGAGGGTTGGTAGGAGATGGAGTTTTAACCAATGGAGGGTCATGTAGAATCACTGTGAATGACAGAGGAATCAAGAGGGGAAGGAAAAGCATGAAGGGTTGGAGGTGGATTTTCAGATACCATTCAAATTGGGGAAGCTCAAGGAAAAGAGATGAAGACTTTATGTTCAAAGCATGATATAGTAGTAATAGGAGCATCATCAAATCAAATACATATGCAAAAAAGAAACCATCTTCCTGGGTAGCTTCATTAGGGTAGAAGAGTCTTAGTCTGTGGTTTAAATTGTCTCTAGTTTGGTCATTAGCCATTATCTTTCTTGTGTACTAATGTTTTTTCAGTAAATGAGGAAACTTCATACTTCTTGGAAACTGCATGCCTTCTCAAAATGTTTCTATTATCATCAAACGTTATTAATAGTATAAGAATGAGCCAAAAACCAATCCGGGGTGTCGCAAATTTTCCAATGTAGAAAAGTTAATATAATAGGGTAATAGACACATGATTGCAAGCTCTACAACAAAAGTGGTTGCCAAATTTGACACTTGACCCGTTGCTATCACCTATCAATATGATATAAGATTTCGATTGCATTTATTAATTTAATTTATTTAACCCGTCACAAGAGTGAGACCCATTACTGTGGCAACGACTTAGCTTTAAACGTTGCTCATTTGCATTATTGAAAGAAAGAAAGGGCCAGGAAACTGAGATGTGGGGGATTCTCTCTTTTGACTCGTCCATATCCTTGCTACAACTTTACTAATCTTTTTGTACAAATGGAACTATTATAAGGACACATCTTGTGAAGGTATAATAGCTAATTTTGTTCACTTATGAGATCAGCTTGGTTACGTAATATGTTCAAATTTTAAAGCACACATATATTTTTGTATGATTCCCAACACTTTATTGTACACAACATTTATATTTTTCAATTGAATGCACTTCTGTCAAAATTTAACAAAAATAAATACAATTAAAACAAACTACCATCCCGTCCGTATATTTTAAATTTGAGTGGAATTGGTCCAAAAATTATACTAAAAGAATTTATTAAAAAGCTAATGTAAAAAATCTTGTATTTAGAAATGATATTCATAATATTGGTATTTTATAATTTTGTAATTTCTAATAAATTTTAGTTAACAACATAGAAATAGAATATATTTTTGAAAAATATATATCAGATAATGTGTTATTAGCATTGATTTTCCTAAAAATAATTTTATTTGAATAATAAAATAATTATTTGTGAAGTATAAATGTTTTTATTTTCAAAAAAATGTGCATCTTATCATACACAATTACACACCAAATAATTTTACTCACTTTAAAGTTAAAAAAAAAAAAAAATTCTTACAATCAATTTTACTAATGTATAATTGATGGGTTTTTCTATTTTTAAAAACTAAATTTACTAAACGACATTCCATCCTTAGTCGGATATGGTATTATTTTGGACTTTTGGTATATAAAAATGCACAAATTTTAGAATAATCCCAGATTATTTATGCAGTAAGAAAAAAACCCAGATTATATACAATGACAAATTTCAAATAGCCCCCTAAGTTGTCCAACTGGCATCACGCGAGCAAGAGAATTTCAAGTGGTACAAGTATTCCCAAACCAAAGTCTTTTTCTATATACTACCATCAACCATAGTTCTAAAAGATCATACTATGGCCTAATTATTAATCATTGAAAAAGTTGACTAAGCTTTGAAACATAACCATGTCAGAATTAAATAAATAAATAAATAATTTAATCCACCTGCAAAACATACCTAACATTAACAATTTCTTTATTCTTCCATTGCCGGGTCTAATCTCTTCAATCTCAGCAGTCTACTCAGATCCCCAAATCTACCCTTTACGTCCTTTTAGGCTGAACTGTCCAAATAGACAAAGCCAAAGCCAACGAGGCTGCCAAAGAAGACCCTTTCAAACACAAACACAAACCCACTAGCCAGAAGGGGCAATTTTATTTTCATGTGGGGCACACATGTTGAAAATCCCCACATATGACTACTATTCTGGCTTGCTGGAAAATTTAATTTTTTTTCACTAACCTTGGTCAGTTGGCACCATTTTACACACGTTTAGTAAAATTGGTCACAGTTGACCATATCAAAATCAAATTTCAACTCACATAGTCACATATATATAAGTGCATGACTGCATGTACATCCACCAAGATCCACATTAAGCAAGTTATTCTTAGATTGAGAACAGGAATATTGGTGAGTGAAGAAGAATTAAGAAGAGAAGCAAGAATAGTGTCATAGAATGTATGTGACTAGGCCTTTGTCTCTGTATAAGAAATCTGCAGATGCTCTCTCATTGCCTCCACCTGAGGGCCCCAATTCTGGTATTTTGGTGATCGAAGATGAAGATTTGGTGCCAACCTCTTGTTTTGGGTTGGGAGAGTTCCATGAGGTGAAGGAGTTGCCTTTCCCTCAAAATCTAAACCTTGAGTTGTTCTATAGATCAGGCATTTCACTGAATAGAACCACTCACTACCACCATGTTGCCTTCATTCCAGTTCTTAACCAGCCCTTGTCTTCCAACAAATACTATGTGATAAATCTCAGTGGGAAGAAAAGAGGGTAAGCTTAAATTTTATTCAACAAATTAGGTATTTTTTTTCATAAATGTTATCATGTAGAGATCATTTGTTCTGCACTGACTCACCATAGGATGGATTTGTAAATCACATTAATGATTAATCTTTTTGGCAAGTTTTAAGACTATAAGGATTATAGTGATGTAGTTTGCATTTGGTTTTGCAGGGAGGCATACATTAACTCAAAGGGGGAAGATTTGGACACATTCTGTTTCTACAATGCTGTATCTGATGTACCACTACATCCAATAGATATCAATGACACATATCAAGAGTTTGAGATATTTCCTAGAAGAAGCAAAGTTACTTTCAGGAGTGGTTTTTCAGCTAAATCTGTTGCCCCAGATGGATACCCTCCAAGATTTTTGAGTAGAAGGTGGAAAGTGAGTGCTTCAACTTCAAGTGATTCTAGTCTAGGAGAAGCATCAGGTGTGAATGAAGCCCTCCGTGCCAGCAAGCCAGAGTTCAAATTCTCCTTAGCAAAAGGGAGTTCAGATAGTGTTGTTGTGGGAAAATGGTATTGCCCCTTCATGTTTATCAAGGAGGGAACTCACAAAACATTGAAGGAAGAAATGAGAAAGTCAATGTTTTATGAGATGACACTGGAGCAGAAATGGGAGCAAATCTTTTCATGTGAGAATGAGCATGGAATGGGAAACACTGTGAATGTGGATGTTGTGGTTCAAAAGGAAGTGGTTGTAATTGCTGGCTGGGAAGCTGTGATTAATGAGATGGATATTGCTGAAGATTTTGTGTGGTTTAATAGTTTCAACAATGTTGGAGAAAAGAGTAGTGTGGGATTGAGCACTGCAGTAGTTGAGAGAATGAAGTGGGAGCAGGAAAGGGTAGGGTGGAATGGAGGAATAGAGAAGCAAATTAGAGTTAAGAAAGTGGAAGAATTTGAAGGCACAAATGGGTGGAAGAAATTTGGATGTTATGTGTTGGTTGAGACTTTTATACTAAAAACATTGGACGGAAGCATAGTACTAACCCATGCTTTCAAACACCATGATCAACTCAGGAGTAAATGGGAATGAAGATTTCTGGAATTGGTTTTAGACCAAGCAAAACTCGTCCAAATTTGTTTGCAAGTGTATATCCTGTAGGTCTTTGTGAAAGAAAATAATGACTTATCTTGTAGTATGCTTCCAATTTTGTAAGATTTTGTTGACTAAGTTTGTTCATTGATTCAGTTTTTTCAGTGTAATCATTTTGATATTGTATAAAGATTATAAGGATAAACTGTCGAGATCATTTTTCATGTTCTTTTTGCATCAAGAGCCCCATGGTTGATATGGTTCAATATATTGGATTAAGTATTGTATCATGTGCCTCAAGTAAAGGGATACCTGTATTGGACCATGAGGCTAAATCTCAAATGTATTGAGCCACGAGCTTGGAATCCGTCTCTAAACATCTCAAGGAAAAAATTGTGTTTCTAAAGAGATAACTATATATGATGATAAACCACAAATGTATTGAGTCACGAGCTTGAAAATTGAATGAATTGAATTGTTGAGCAAACCTTACTCACAGAATCAGGTATTGTAACACTAGGTTTGACAAGTAATTTTAGATTTTAGTAGCTTATAAGTTACTAATATAGAAAAAAATTATAAGGACCAAAATTAAAATTAATTTATTTTATAAGAACTATAAAACAAAAGCTAAGTAAAAAAAATTTAGCATCATATGATATTTTTTAGCTATATATTAAAAGGTTAAAATATGTTTATGATTTATAATAAATATTTGAATTTTGTATTTGTTCTTTAATAAATTTTTTCTTTCTGTTTGTTTTCTAATAAACTTTTTCTTTGTGTTTGATATATAGTATTTGAAAGATTTTGTTTTTGGTCCTTATTGTTAAGATTTCTTTGTCAAATGATGACATGACCATTAAAATTTCAAAATATAATTTTTGGTGGTTTTAAAAACCGCCACTAGTTGGTTTAATTTCAAATTACTATCCCTGATTTCTTTTGTCTTACCTAGATTTCTCCTTTATTATTCGTGATCCTCAAAATTGATTGATCATATAACTGAAAAATACAAAAAATGATGATTTTCTGTTACAAAACAGATCTATATATAGGCCGGAGGATCATTATTGATAGGTGTCAGTTGTAACTGACAATTGACAAGCAGAAGTGCAAGCAAACTAGCAAACAGAATATACCAGAGAAATATCTCTAACAAATGACAGTGTCTTGGCGTTTTTGTATTTCTTGATAGTTGATATGTGTACTTTTGAGGTTCTACCTTGTAAATTATTGCTGATTTTTGTGTAACTTTTGTTTAGTCTATTAGTAGAAGCATCTTTTCATGAACTATCCCTAAAGTTTAAGCAATTAAATGAAGACGCATAAATTGTTTTCTATTACAGCTCCCATAAAAAAGCTTACTATTAGGTAAAATTATGCAAACAGTTTCATATTAATTTTCTAGCGCTTGTTTTATCCGAAAATGATTTCCCCCCCTTTAAAACCAAAAGTGCAGTTTTGACAAAATGTCTTGGATGCATTGCAATAATGTGATAGGAATCGGCCCAATAGTAAGAAACCTCTGAAGGTTTACACACAGGCCCAAGACGGTAATAGAGTCCATTCAGAATTAATGCTGTAGTGCGTTGTGAGTGGGAATTGAGTTAGTAAGAGGAGTGAGAAACAGGGAGTGAATTCTGTCGGGTAGTCATTGTTATGGCATGGAAGATTTGGAAATAGAAATTGGAGTCCAGAGAACAATTCTCTGACTTGGGGAAGCTTTGCTTTCATTTTATTTTGAGCTTTGATTCTTTCTTTACCTTGTGGTTGTAGTAGCGTCTGATACAAGACGTATGACAATGCTACTGTGTTACCATCATGATTAAATTTCTGGTTATATGTAAAAGGAGACTATGGGTAGTAGTTGAATTTCTTGATATTGTACATAAACTTAGTATGTTTTTTTCTTTTTTAATATCTTGTAGATAGTGGCTTTAATGGCAGATGCATTAACTGAAATACAAGAACAAGTTTTGGTCACTGATGATGAGGTATTTGATGCATATTGATGTGTATATTAATAATACACTAATTAGTAAGATTATTACCTAATATAATATAAACTGTAATCAGGATAGTGACTGGGAAGAAGTTCAAGCAGATGGCATTGAAAATGATAAAGAATTTCTTTATTCAGTATCTACATCTTCGGGAAAAGCCACGGATGAACAACTTGAAGCAATGGTGAAAGTATTTAATGAGGTACGGTTGAGTTACAGTTGTGTCACTTACCTAAATTTCGGTATTATGCAATTATATCATACTTTTGCACTGAAAGTTTAATTTATTCTTTTTTATTTTGCTGAACTTGCTTCAAAATCACAAGGATCAAGATTATCAGTATGAAGATGGCCTTTTATTTGTTGTTGATCCTCTCAATCAGGTCTGTGCTCTGGAGTCTGTTTTATTTATTCAACATGTTTCACTAACTTGCATATGTATCTGTTAACAATTAACAATTATGGTTGCAACTGACAGATAAAACTGGCAAATTACCTTGTTGATTTCTTTGTTAGCTTTTCTCAGTCTGACAGACAGTTCTTAGATCACATTTGCGAGGTTATTACACAGTAATATTTTTCATTTAGTCCACCTTGTTGTACAGACGATTGTTACTGAACTTGTCCAATGATTGTCCTGCACTGCAGAGCTTGTCTCAGTCTCAACGAAATGCCATTCAACTGGTACTGAAGAGATGAGAATTTAGTGTGTAATCATCGACTGCCGTCTCAAGGATGGGTTGATAATACCAGAGAGTGAAACAAAGAGATGGTTGGAAACCAATATTTTCCATTGTTCAGGTTGGGGAATCTGTCTGCAGTTCTGAAAGGTATTCTCTTTCTGCTGCAGTGTTCCCCCTTGTATGTCTATTGATTCTTTTATTGGATGTGTTTTGTATGTATCGATTATCAGTTTTGCTTTTAATTGGTTTCTGCCCATCAATTTACCAAATCTTTTGTTTGTATATCAATTGTGCATTTATTTTTAAAAAAAAAGGGAAACATCAGTTGGTACTTGGTAGCATAATGGTGCATTAGAATGTCAATTGAATTGGTTCCTACCTATCAGTATGTGTTTGGTATACTGGTTTCACGACTTTCAAAGCATGCCAATGGAGAAGTGTCTCTAGCTGGATTGAACTCAACGGTTGTTTGAAGGGTTCTAATGTCAAAAAAACATATCACTACTATTTGGAAAACTTTTGCAGTCTTGAGGTTTATTCCGAATAGTTTTTAATTTATTTTTTAAGTTTTAAAGTTTTAGTTATCTTTCATTGCCCCCTCCTATATCCCTTGGGTCATATGAAAGCAGCACATCCTGCAGGGTGGAGTTAACCATAATAAGTGATTCACCAGTTTGACTATTGATATCTTTACTGAATCAACTAACAATCCGTGTTTCAAAATATGACAATTAGATAATATTTACTCGCTATGATTAAAATTAAAACTAAAGTACATTTTAGATTATATTAAAAGTTATATTTGATGATGAATTCCATCAAATTATTTATTGAGCATGAAGTTTTACAAATATTTGATTATAAAATTTAGATTAATAATTTCACAATTCATTAAGCTAGAAGAATAATATGAAATGGATGTTATACATTACAATTCCTTCCAAAATATCCAACAAGTGGTTGGTTTAATAGTAATGGACTCGGGTATTTTAAGCAAATTGAAGGTTTAAATCCTAACTCTTGTGTTCGATAATACTTAGTTGAAATGGGGCATTCTACCTCTTTACTCTAATAATTTTACTCTAATCCTTAATAATCATGCATGGTGCATATCCTAGGGCTTATTGTGATTTGTTCTAAGATATGGTACCTGTGAATTATAACTTCCACGAAAAGAATAAAGATTAATGAAATTTTAACATTTTTTACTAGTTAAAAAATTTGTTTGATTGTTTGATAAATAAGGTTTTTTTTAAATAATTTTTAACTTTTTTTAAAATGACATTTTTTAAAATACAAACTTTTAGTTTCTAGTTTTATATATTTTCTTTTATTTTTATTCTTAATATATTTATCACATTTCATAATTATCCTTTTTAAATAAATAATAATTTTTATCATTTTATATTTTTTTAAAATATAAAATAAATTGAAGGTAATAAAATATCATTTTTCTATAAATAAATAAGATTAGTATAATAAATTTATAATTAATGATTAGATCAATAAAATATAATTTTAATGAAAAATGTTAAAAACAATAAATTTAATACGCTATAACATTTCAACCAATCCTATCCATATGTTGCGAGTCACGTACGGCTGCATTTTGGATCACATAAAGCATTGATTCATTTCCTAAATATAGTGCTTCCTAAACGTAACATTATTTTATTATTATTAAATTCGGTAAGATATTTGAGTTAGTTTATAATTTTTTTTTGTTGAAATTTTATATTTCAATAATTAATATGGGTTAATAATTTAAGATAATTATATTAATTATTTATCAATAGTAATTGTGTTTCGTGTGATCAAATTAAAATTAAGTGATATAGACTTAAATAAATAAATGTCATTGTTCTCCACTAAGAAATAATGGAAACCATATTAGATTAATCTAATATATTATGTTGTGGCATATAATTTCTTTTCTCCTCATTTGAAAAGTTATTCATTAGTTGTTTTTGATTCAAAAGAATGCTTAATTTGATTAGAAATCAATTACATATCCAATAATTTTACTCTAATCCTTAATAATCATGCATGCTGTAGATCCTAGGGATTATTGTGATTTGTTCTAGGATATGTACATGTGAATTATACTTTCCACATAAAGAATAAAGATTAATGAAATTCTAATATTTTTTTACTAGTTAAAAAACTTGTTTGATTGTTTTATAAACAAGATTTTTTTAGTAGTTTTTAATTTTTTTAAAGTAACATTTTTTAAAATACTAACTTTTAATTTCTAGTTTTATATATATTTTTTTATTTTTATCCTCAATATATTTATCAGATTTCATGATTATCCTTTTTAAATAAATAATGATTTTTATCATTTTATATTTTTAACTACTTCAATAGCTACTTTTATCAAACATTTATAATTTAATAAGTTAAGTTTTAACTTACATGTAGCTTTTCAGCTTTCAATTAAATTTTTAGATAATTTTTCCCAACATAACCTATATAGAATGATTATAGTTTGAAATGGAATGAAATTATGAAATAAATCAGGGAAAAATTATTATTTAAATGTTTTATTATAAAACCCAAGAAGCTAATTCTTAAGGAAACCATCACTCGAACATGAAAAAGGATAATACAAGGTTGTCTCCATTAATTTTTTGTGTTTTAAAGAGAGAGAAAATCAGAGATAAAGATAATTGTATATAATATCAATTTTTCATGTTTAAATAATGGAAACCTTGAAATTGGAAAATAAGACAATAAACATATTGAATAAAAGGGAATAAAAAGTATTCCATCGTGTTTTATTTTATTTATCTTATTTTAAAAAGCACGGTTAATGAAATATTAAAATTTAATATCATTATATTCTAAGGTTAATGGTGTTTTTTATTTTAAAAATTTAAGATTTAATCTCCAACATTTAAAATATTAGTTTTAATCTCCAATAGGATTCGCTGCTGCTATGTTAAGGATACATTTTCCTAAAAAAAGGATCTTATCAGTTGCGATTCGTGCTATTTAGGTTTGACTTTGTATTAGCCACACAGTACACGATTCCAATGCTTTACGCGTTTTTCTTTTCCAATTGGTATAGTTTTAAATCTTTTAAATTTTTGTTTTAATCGGAGCATATGTCCTAGACATCTTATTTTGAATTTTAGCATAAGTTGTACCAAAATATTTTCTAGATCTACTCTAAACCGATTTTGTAACACATTTACAATTATTAGTTTTGAAAATTAAATACTAAAATCAGTTTTTAATTTTTTATACAATTATTAATTTTAAAAATTATTTTTTAAAAACATTAATTTAATTTTTTTATATTTATCCCTCTTTTATCCTTAAACATTAGATTTCATTTTTAACTAGTTAATTTTACTAAACTTAACCTAAAAATTTCACTAAGTCTTTCTTCCTCAATCTCAAAATAATTTCTCTTACATTTAACACTACTCATCGTGTTGGGAAATTGAAGAATTAAATATCGAAGAGATTTACACGAGCAACCATATAAATGAACTAGATATCACACCTTAACCCAAAACCTTAAGACTCAAGTTTATGGGTCTTCTCCTCACTTATATGGTAATCAATTTTTCTATTTCTATTCGATGTAGAACTTTAACTCACACTTGTACTCCATCATAGAGTAAATATTGTTTAGGAGTAAAATGTAATGGAATGAAATTGTAGGGAATGTTGTAAAATTTTTTTAAAAAATTATTAATTTATTATTTGATTATTTGAATAATAAAATATAAAATAAAAAGTATTAATAAAATACAAGTTATTATTTTAGTATTTAAATATTTTTATTACAAATGTCATTCCGTTCCTACAAATTAAAAGAAAGAGAAAATAGAGACAGAAGGAAAGATATGAATTGGATGAAACAGAATATAAAATATATTTCATAATGATTGATCGCATTTTATTTTATTTTACGTTAAATTATTCTAATTATTTAATAATTTTAAATTTGGAGTTTGAAGTAAGGTTGCTATAGGGTTTAAGTTTGGAATTGGAGAGACTTGAGAAATCTACTTGACTTAGGTGAACTTCCAAAGATAAGAATACTAGTCAAAGAACATAGTCAAATATATTGGGTTTATAACTCACATAAATAAAAACACTAACATGAAAAAGTAAGAATATTGTATTTAGGGACTAATTAGCTAGATCCCGTGGTTAATTTTTTTCATAATGGCAGCCAGTTAGACACAAGGACCCAATTAAAAATAAGTACAAGTTCAAGCACTTAACTAAAAAAATCAAAATATAATTATTATTTTTAAATAGTTTAGAATTTGGCAAGTAAACCTTTATCTTAAACCGTCTACACAATAAAACCTAATATTAGTATTGTTTTCTTATTAAAAAATAATATTAAGAAGCGCAATAGTAGATATATTCTAACCACCAGAATACATACAATAATTTTACTAAATCGAGAGATAAAATAAAGAGAAATTACATTACTAATAGTCTAATACACTAATCATAAAAAATGAAGCAATAAGCATGCCCATTTTAGTCATAAATCATATTCATCAACTTTTATGAAGTCTAAAATTGAAACGAAAAGGAACATCCTCAAAGACAATAGTAATGTCTCTCCATCTCTCTCTCTCTTTCTTTTCCTGAATTAATATACCTTACTTTTACTCCAATGGTTCTATTAATTTGTTTTATCAGTCCAAAGATTAAAGATAACCCAGGCAAGTCCAAGTGCATTGGCAATGTTTCAATTGCAGAGCAAAGAAAGGTGAATTAACTGTACGTTTGGCTCGTCAATGCAAATAAAAGTCTCAAAGCCACAACCTCAACGTAGCCACCATGTGTCGGTGTCATGTTTTTGTTCAGAACAAAATTGAAACAACAAAACCTCAGCTCCAGAGTTAGAAACAGGCCTTGTTGGAGCCACTGATCCTCTGCAAAGAGGACACGTGGCATTCTTGAAACCAACCCATCTATCCAAACATCCTTTGTGAAAAACATGCTCACATCTCATAACTCTTTTAATCTCATCTCCTTCTCTAATTTTGCTTAGACACACAGCACAATCCACTTGTTCCTCTGAGCCATTGATGAATCCATAATGAAATGTACCCAAAAATTCAGTTCCAAGGGTTATGGATGGTTGAGAATAACCATATAGCATGTAAAAGGGGTAGTAGAGAAGAAAATCTAATACCCATTTGAGATGAGTGTAAATTAGAGTAAGGTACTTGGTGAGCATGTTGAAGGTTTAGGTGTTGGAAGAGTATGGAAAAAGGTATAGGCTTCGGATATGGTTTTGTGACTTGAAAAAAGTTGGAACTAAATGGGAATATTTATAATGAGTGGCGGGTATAACGAAGAGGACTAAGATACATATTTACGGTAGGTAAGGTATTTTATGATTATTTTCTTTTGTATTTTTATATAATAAAATAGTAGTATTTCACAGTTTACTTAACAGTAAAAATATTTATAAAATATGCATATACTAGCATAAAAATATTATTCTAGTCGTCTCACACTATGAATAAATAATTTATACACCGACATATAAAACATAAAACAGTTTTATATTATCATCTAATTATAACTCATTATATATGATAAATTTATTAATTTTTAAGATAATTATCATAAAAATTATTCCAACAATAACTTCTAATTAGTTAGGGTATAGTCATTAAACTCTCAAGCTAGTTGTTGTTGTAAGATAATGCAAAATATTTAGAAAAATATTCATTCTACAATTTACTATAGTAAAATAATTTTTTTAATAAAATTATTCTTATTAAAAGACGTATGTAAATGTGAATTATTTAAGTATCCAAGTGAAACACTAACAGATGAAAGTATTACTCAAAAAATAATAATGATTTTTTTTAAGATCATACATATTTTCAGATCAATTAAAACACATAAATAGACTATAATATGAGATGAAATATTTTGGTTTGAGATGAATTAGATTTGTTTTTTTTTGAGTTGGAGAAAAACCATATAAACTACCTGTATTTATATATCTACTCTTTAGACCAACAAAAATATAATTATAATTTTTTTTAAACTTATTGATATTTATTAATTATCAGGATATTTTAGTATTTTATGAAGTTTTTTACTCATCATTTTTTTCTAAATATTTTGCATTATCTTACAACAACAACTAG